>JAODAL010029833.1:0-50936 GCA_025379985.1 Phyllomedusa bahiana | reverse complement strand
ACCGTTTCGGGGGGTCGTAAACTGGCGGAAGGGGAAAGGGGGGTAAAAAGGTCTCGGTGGTGCTGGTGGTACTGGGGCGACGGGGAGGCGAAGCAAGGCGATCCCGATCATTACTTGAAGCATGGGCAGCAAAGGAACACTGGTGGTGGCGGAGGGGGAGGAGGGGGGAGAAAAGGGGGGGTTGACAGGGTTGGAGGCCCGGCGACGGTCGGGCCTTTTTTGGCCAAGGTTGCCTCCATTTCAACTCAGCATTCGCTCATGTACTAGACATGTTGGGGGTGTTAACCCCAAAAGGTTCTTGCCTTACTTATGCTTTTATGGCATGGGCGGCATAGACCGCAGGAATCAAGGCTTGGTAAAAAAGGGGCCCGGGTTTGAAGGCCCCTGGACCTTTTTGACGGCGATACAAGGAGCGGGTTTTGCGCTGACCGGGGTGGGGGAATCATATCAGCGGACTTCGCGACTCCCTATCCCTTTTGAGGCGGAAACCCGTATGACATACCCCATCCTTCCCCCCTTCCAGTTATAAAGCGCTCGCAAGCAAAATTCTGCTAAAAAAGACATGTTGGATCCGAAATGTCGTCTCAAACATCATCAACACAGGGACTTTTTCGTCCTGACTTTCTGCACCCAGGGCTGGGCTACAAGCAAGAGGGAGGGGAAAGGCTTTTGCCCCCCGCCCGGGATTTTTCCCGATTGCCCGGCCCCCTCCTTCTCCTCCTCTGATGGCATCAGTAACGGGGCCCGCAAAGCAGAGAAAATCATCCTCTTTGGCCCTTGATCTTTTAACATCCCTTCGACCCCAACCGCATTTTGTCATAAAAGAGGTCTCGAAAATGGATTATCCACAGTGGTGGTACACATTGACATTGGGCTGCGTCATTTTTGGGGTGCTGGTAGCTGATGACGCATTTGGGGCCGTGACTGGGAGGACAGGAGTAAGACGCGGGGCAGGCATTAACCAGAAGGGACAGATTGGCGACTCTTCGTTACTGAATTACAGGGGCCCGATCCCGCGATGACAGGCCTGACGGCCTCAACTGAGATCCGCTGGGATGCGTGTTTTTTCCCAGCACTGGAAGGACACCTTTTCTTTCCTCTACCCCAGTCCACCCCCCCTTTGCCGCTTTCCCCTAATTTTTGCTCCCCTGTTCAAAAAAAAAAAATTTTAGAAGGAGGAAAGTTTTGGAAAGTCTCTTATTTTAAATGACGGCAAATCACAGCTATACTCAAATCCTCAAATCAAAACAAAATTGCTGGATTCAAATATAACTGCAAAGTAGATCTATCAACAAAGCTGGCCTGCGCCAAAGTGAAAAAACACGTATCTGAAATGAATTCGGATAATACAAGATATTTTTGGCACCTTTCAATTCACCTGTGGTGACTATAAAATTGCTGGATTTCAAATTTAAGTGCAAGGTGGATATATCAACAAAGGTGGAATGGGCAAAATTGAAAATGAACACCTATCTGAAATGTATACATGATAATAAAAGTGGAGTTTTGCACCTAACAAAGAGACCTGCAGTTACTAGAAAAGATGTGTATCCTATAAGTTCAGGCTGCCCAATATCCAGGAAATATTTCAGTAGAAAACTGTTAATAATAAAGCTATTGCAGTGCAATGTCTACACTAAGTCTTGGTGAACTTTATTCAGTATTCTTTATAGAGCTTGTCTGTGTTCGCCCGCGGGGGCCCCCCCCTCCACTCCTCCCCCCCCCCCCCCCGTGACTTTACAGCGGTAGATGCTCCTTTAAAATTCTCTACCTAACTACATAAAATCTTCCAATCTCTAATCTAACTAAACTGTAAGGATCACAGCTAATAGTAGAGGTTTCTCTGTGAAGAAATATAATAATTTCGCTGAGCTGTTTGGACACAAGCAGGGCGCACGTCCTATCTGCCTTGAGATCGCTGAGAGACACTGAGGCTGAACAGGAAACGCTGTTCTATGTAAAACGAGGTCATGTGATTTTTCCAGCCAATCGCAACCATACACATCCCAGTCATGACGTCGCACACACATCTCCCCCTGCTCTATTCTGTAAGCTGATTTGCTTGCCTCCAAAATGACAGGAAGCGCCAAAAAATGGCGCGATCTTAATAGATGATGCACAGATTTTAACCTAAATTATCGCATGATCTAAAAAATCCGATCACCATAAAAACGGTGCCGATTTCAACTTTGTCGATAATAATCGCTCAACACTAATGGGTATATGTAGAATCTATGGGCAGAAAGTGAAGCGTGGCCAGGGAGCTAATGTTGGCACCACAGCCCTGTGTCAACACATGCAGCGTCACCATCCAGTGGCCTGGGAGAAACGTGGCTCAGATGTGGTGGCCCATCCTGCCGCCACAGCAACAGCAGCGCCCAGTGGCACGCATGCCATTGCAGCCAGTCAAGGCTCCACCACATCTGCAGAAGGGAGCTGTTTCTCTTTGACATCTCCCGGTCCAGATGCTCCTGCTCCTCGCTACTCATGGCGCCAGCAGTCGTTCAGCGAGGTGATTGCAAAGAGACGACAGTATGCGTCCAACCATACTAATGTTCAGAAGCTGACATTGCTCCAGTCCAAGTTGTAGGTACTGCAGTCCTTCCCTTTACAAATGGTGGACTCTGCACCGTTCAGAGAACTAATGGCTTCTGCTGAGCCGAGATGGAGAGTTCCAAGTCGTAATTTCTTTTCCAAAAACGCAGTACCAGCACTCCATAAATATGTAGAACAGAAGGTGGGCCAGTCCTTGAGCTTATCGGTTTCTTCCAAGGTGCACGGCAGTGCGGACGTCTGGAGCTGTAACTACGGTCAGGGCCAGTACATGTCCTTTACGGCTCACTGGGTGAATGTGCTTCCTGCCCAGGCACACCAACAACTTGGACAGGAGACGGCGCTTTCTCCTCCACGTTGTCAAACTGCGGCTCCTGTGCCAATGTCCGCCTCCTCCACCACCATCTCAGCCTCCACAAGTACTGCTCCATCATACCACATGTGTAGGGCACAGCGGTGTCACGCAGTTCTACACCTGGCTTGCCTCGGCGAACGAAGTCACACAGGGGAGGAACTGCTCCGCGTCATGCAGCAAGAAATCGATGTGTGGCTTTCTCCGCGCCAACTGCAAATCGGCACCATGGTGACGGACAATGGGAGGAACATGGTGTCCGCGCTGCACCGAGGAGGGATGGTCCATGCGCCCTGCATGGCACACGTGTTCAATCTGGTTGTGAAAAGGTTCCTGAAGTCTTCCACCGATCTTCAGAAGATTCTGAAAATGGCCAGGAAACTGTGCATGCACTTCATCCATTCCTACAAAGCCAGGAACACCCTCCTCGAGTTGCAGTGGCAGAACGGCCTCCCCCAACACACTCTGATATGCGATGTTTCCACCCATTGGAATTCCAGCCTGCACATGTTGGACCAACTGTATGAACAGAGAAAGGCCATTAACGATTTTTTGATGATCCAGGCGGACAGGAGTACTCCCCTGTGTAACTTTGATGTCAGCCAGTGGAAGCTCATGCGTGACACCTGCCATTTGCTGAGGCCATTCGAGGAGGCCACGTTATTTGTCAGTCGCCAGGACTACGGGATGAATAACGTCATTCCACTGCTTCATGTCCTGGAACAGATGCTAAGAAATCTGTTTGGGCAGGGGACTGGAGACGTGGCGACTACATCTCGCGGCCACATGAGTCCAGTGGGGACTGAACTGGAGGAGGAGGAGGAGGAGGACATTGGAGCAGAAGCATTGTCTGGTGAAATGAGTGGATTTTCTACCCAGGTGACAAGAGAGGAGGAGCAGGAGCAGCTGGAGGAGGTAGATGGAGATGAGGAAGACGAGGCAGATGACCCGCAAGCACCATGGCAGTATACAGTGGAGATGAAGGCAGGGAGTCCCTGGGAGTCACTTGTGCAGATGGCCCACAGCATGCTGATTTGCGTGGCTAGTGACAGCCGAATAGTCACCATCTGGCAGAGGGATGACTTCTGGCTCTCCACCCTATTGGACCCTCACTACCAGTCCAAAATGGGAACCTTTTTCCCAGCTACTGAGAGGGAGGACAAACTCAAATACTATAGGGAAATCCTCCATAGTCAGTTGGCCGCTGCCTATGTGCGGCATCGTCACTCCTCACTGGTCTGACCGGGGGGTTCTTCAGCGCTCACTTACTACTGCCGCGGCTGCTGAGGGAAGGTGGGAGGGTAGGAGCAGTACTAGCTCCATCAGCAGTAACCTAAGTCTGGAGTCACTGATGAGCAGCTTCCTTCACCCGCCTAGTGAGGAGGGCAGTCGCCAGCAACAGCAGCAGGACCTGGAACAGTCCATGAACCAACAGGTGGTGGCCTACTTGGACAGCACTCTGCCACCCCAGTTAGAAGATCCGCTGGACTACTGGGCAGCCAAACTGGATGTGTGGCCGCAACTTACCGAGTTTGCAGTGGAGAAGCTGTCCTGCCCGGCCAGTAGTGTGGCATCAGAGCGGGTGTTCAGTGCAGCGGGGGTCATTGTTACCCCAAGGACAACCCGCTTGTCCATGGGAAATGTGGAATGACTGACCTTTGTCAAGATGAATCAGGCATGGATCGGCCAGGATTTCCACACACCAATGCCGTAGGCGTCAGACTACATCATCCATGACACCTCACCCAAACTTTGAGAAATGAGTCTAGGTTCAAACTACCTGCCTCAGCCACTATTCTGATGCCGCCACCCGCCTGATGCCACACATCTGCTGACAGTTTCTCCATCTGCCTACCACCATCTTTACCAGGGACTGGTATTGCCACCCACCTCCACACTCTGTCATTGTGCCACTCTATGGCCTCATGCTGCTGCTGCTGCTGTTACTGGTGCCGTGACATCCACACTGTGTCATTGTGCCACTCTCTGACCTCATCTGTGCTGCTGTTGTTGTGCTGCGTCACTCCACACCTGTCATTGTCACTCTCTTTTCATGATGTTGCTCCTGCCGTCACCTCCACTCTCTGTCCTTGTGCCACTCTGTGGCCTACTAATGTTGGTGCCACCTTCACACTCTGTCATTGTGCCACTCTCTGGCCTACTACTGTTTTTGCTACCTCCAAAATGTCATTGTGCCAATCTCTGACCTCATGCTGCTGCTGTTGCTTCTGCTGTGACCTACACACTCTGTCATTGTGCCACTGTCTGACCTCATGCTGCTGCTTTGGCTGCTGCCATGCTCTACACACTGTGTCATTGTGGCACTTTATGTACCACATGCTGCTGATGCCATCACCTCCACTCTCTGTCATTGTGCCACTCTGTGGCCTACTACTGTTTTGCCACCTCTAGAATGTCATTGTGCCACTGTCTGACCTCATGCTGCTGCTGTGGCTGCTGCCGTGACCTCCACACTGTGTCATTGTGCCACTCTCTGACCTCGTGCTGCTGCTGCCATCACCTCCACTCTGTCATTGTGCCCCTCTGTGGCCTACTCCTGTTTTGCCACCTACAGAATGTCATTGTGCCACTGTCTGACCTCGAGCTGCTGCTGGTGCTGCCGTGTCTCCACACTGGTCATTGTGTCACTCTCGGAAACCCCATGCTGCTGTGCCGTCCTCCCCTCTGTCATTGTCCATCTGTGGCCTATACTGTTTTGCCACCTCCAGAATGTCATTGTGCCACTGTCTGACCTATGTGCGCTGGGCTGTACCGTGCCCTCAACACTGTGTATGTGCCACTTCTGACCTCATGCTCGCTGTGCGTCACTCCACTCTCTGTCCCTTGTGCATCTGTGGCCCACTCTGTTTTTGCCACCTCCAGAATGTCATTGTGCCACTGTCTGACCTCATGCTGCTGCTGTGGCTGCTACCGTGCCCTCCACACTGTGTCATTGTGGCTCACACTGACCTCATGCTGTTGCTCCTGCCGTGACCTCAACTGTCTGTCATTGTGCCACTCTCTGACCTCATGCGGCTGCTGCCGTCACCTCCACTCTCTGTCATTGTGCCACTCTGTGGCCTACTACTCTTTTGCCACCTCCAGAATGTCATTGTGCCACTTCCTGACCTCATGCTGCTGCTGTGGCTGCTGCCGTGACATACACACTCTGTCATTGTGCCACTGTCTGACCTCATGCTGCTGCTGTGGCTGCTGCCGTGACCTACACACTATGTCATTGTGCCACTGTCTGACCTCATGCTGCTGCTGTGGCTGCTGCCGTGACCTCCACAATGTGTCATTGTGCCACTCTGTGGCCTACTCCTGTTTTTGCCACATCCAGAATGTCATTGTACCACTCTCTGACCTCATGCTGCTGCTGTGGCTGCTGCCGTGACCTCTACACTGTGTCATTGTGCCACTCTGTGGCCTACTCCTGTTTTTGCCACCTCCAGAATGTCATTGTGCCACTCTCTAACCTCATGCTGCTTTGGCTGCTGCCGTCACCTCCACACTCTGTCACTGATGTTGCCACCTGAGCCCTCAGCTTGTTTTTTTCCAGCTGTCGCTCGCATGACTTTATCAGGCTACATTCCCGCTTCAGTTTTTTGGTCAGTTTTGCCCTCTTAAGTGCCCAGGGAATTTTATAGTGAAGCGATTCTAAGAGCGGCGGCAGTCATATGCGTGTCATACTAAAACACAACATTGTATGAAGACCAAACCAAGCTCCCTCTGCATACTTAAGCATGGCACAATCTTCTACAACACCCTATAGGCTCTGTGCAGCCTGGAAATAGCTGTTTTTTTACCGCGATTCGTCCCGAAGCAATTCGGATCGAAACGAATTTTGTCGGAAAATTCGACGAAGTCACCGAATCGAATTTTTGAGAAATTCGCCCATCTCTAGTTATGAAGCATCCATCAGTCTATCGCATATAATACTTAGGAGAGGAAACCAATCTATTGGGATCCCTGAAGGGTTAGTTTGTCATATATTTTTGTCTCTTTTACACATTTTTACATCACTACTGTCTAAAACTTTTTTTTTTTTTCCTGTTGACAGCTGTGTAGCGGCTTGTTTTTATGAGATGAACTGACATTTTCATTGATACTATTTGGGATGCATGCTTTTTATCGCTTTTTAATCTATTTCTTGTGAGTCAGCATGAACAAAATACAGGAATCCTGGTGGTGATTTTTATTTTTTACAGCATTAACTGTGCTCTATACATGACATGCTAGCTTTAGTTTGTGGATCAACACAATTACAGCAATACCAAATTTATATAGGTTTTTTTCTACCAAATAAAAAAAAATAAAAAAATTAAATCATTAACAACCCCCCACTGACTTTTGATGGCAAGCATTGCAGGTCATTCGTCTGCAGTGACGACTGGCGCCACAGCATCGCTAGAAGCAGAGCTGTACTTCATAGCCCTCTGTTCCTAGCACAGCCTCTGCAAGCACTGGGAGTGGAGGAAACCTCCGCTCCCTGGCGCTTAACCCTTTGATTGCCGTGGTTAATTACTGCAGCATAATCAAAGGGTTTTCCCCTTCTCTGTCGGGTGATCAGGACTCCTGGGACCCAACAGCAGGGGACCTAAAGTAGCCCCAGGGCTGTCTGTGTAAGAAGCCAGCAATCAGGGCAGACTGTGTGCTGTCTGTGTCATACTGACACAGATTATAATGTATTAGCATATATGAATATGCTAATACATTACGAAGTGTAAAAAAAAAAAAAAAAAGGAAAGAGGTTATCCCTACCTGGGATTTAAAAAAAAAAAAAAAAGTAAAAAACAAAGTGTAGAAAAAAATAAATATAATAAAATAAAAATAAATATTTAATAAAAAATATTTGTGCATACATTACACACACAAAAGAAAAAAAAACTACACATATTAGGTATCCACACTATCATAATAACCTGTAGAATTAAGAAGTTATTAAGTGTGAAATGTGAATAGTGTAAAAAAAAAATTAAAAAAAATTGTGCAATAATTTATGTGAACTTAAACTATTCCCCCAAAAAGTAAAACTTGTCCCAAATAAAAACGAGGCCTCATACAACTGCGTCATTGGAAAAATAAAAAAGTTATGACTGTTGAAATGCAAAGAGGCAAAAACTAAAAAAATGTGCTGGTCATTAAGTATATTTCAAGTGTTCTGCTTAAGGGGTTAAAACAATATTTTTGCATTTCTAGATTCTGATAGCCGTAACTTTTTAATACTTCTGTTGACAGAGCTATGTTAGTGCTTTTCTTTGCGGGATAAACTGATGTTTATAGTCCATATAGCCCAGGTTGTTAAGCATGTGTGGATATAAAATATGTGTACTTGTTTTGTTTTTTGTTACAAGCATTTGTAATGGGGAAATAGTGGTGTATATTTAACTTTTTAACTATTCTTTTTCTCCTTTTTTAATTTTTTTTAATTTTTTCTTTACTTGTCCAGATAGGGAATTGACTCAGCAATCACTTGATCATTGGTATAAAACATTGCAATACATGACTGCACTGCAAAGTATTGTATAATTGTCAATCAGGGCACGGAGAACATTGGACATACCACAGATCCCAGCTGTTTAACTCCTTAGATGACGCAGTTGATAGTGACCATTGCACCTGAGTGGTTTTAGAGGGAGGTTCTCTTTCTCACCTTCTTAGCACCCCCGAGATGTGTTCCCAGAGATCTGATCGGATTACATGTAGCTAGGGAAGTATTGAAGGCTACTAGGTCTACCTTCTGTGCATGCTTTTTACACTCAGACAGAGGAAGAGTCCAGTAGGATGTCTGGTAGTTTTACACTGATAGGTATACAGTAATATAATGCACTGAGTAAGTAATGCAGTGTATTATATGAGCAACCATATATTTGCATGTTTAAGTTCCTTAGTGGGACTAAAAAATAATGATAAAAAAACATTTTAAGAAAAACACAAAAAGAAATCCCAAGCACCATTAACAGAATAGAAATTTTAATTTTTCCATAACAAAATCTAGATCTAAGTAACAAATTAATAAATAAATAAAACCTAAACTTAATTGGTATTGGTTCATTTATAACAACCCAAACTATAAGATTATAACATTATTTATCCAATGTAGCCAAAAATGGTACAAATAATAATTAAAGGTTATCCCACAAAAAACAAGCCTTTATACAGATCTGTCAAAAGATAAAATAACTTATTATAAGTCATGGAATACGCAGACACAAAATCTATTTTTTTTTGTGCAAAAGTGAAAAAAAATTAAAAAAAACCTGATTATGGTATTGCCATAACCATACTGACCTATAAAATAAAGGTAGAACAGTTTAACTTATGGTGAATAGTGTTAATTTAAAATGTAAAAAAAAATTGGCCGAATTACTGCTTTTGTTCCAGTCTTCCCTGAAAGAATTAATAAAAGTTGATCAATTGATTAGATGTACTCCAAAATTTTGGCATTAAAAAATAAAACTAATCTCAAACAAGAAAGCCCTCATATAGCTATGTCAACAAAAAAATGATAAAGTTGCGACGATGAACAAAATGTAAAAAAAGCACTTGGTCCTTAAGAAGTTAAAGACTAAGCCTATTAAATATTTAATGCCAAATTAAGTGCACCCTAACAGCAGGTCAGAGAAAGCTGTAGGGACTTAAAAAGACTGCACAGTGGTAATACAATTCCTAACTGTATCCCTGGAAGGTAAAATGGCCTGATTGAAGGGGGCGATCGATGATCATTAACTCCTTAACGACCGCCCGCCGACTTTAGATGTCGGCTGGTGCAGGTCGTTCGTCTGCAGCGACGTCTTTAGCCGTTGCTGCAGACACCGGAGTTTGCGGCGCCCGGGCGCCACAGCTGCACTGAAGATGGGTCTGTACTACACAGCCCTGATTCCAGAGCATCCCCCGCGAGCAACGGGCAGCGGGGGAACCCTCCGCACCCCGGTGCTTCAACCCTTTGATTGCGGTGGTGCGTTACCGCAGCGCAATCAAAGGGTTTCCCCTGCTCTGTCGGGTGATCGGAACACCCGGTCACCCGACAGAGCTCGGGGAACGGCTGCACAGTCAGCACTGGGGACCTAGAGTGGCCCCAGAGCTGTCTGTGTATGAAGCCAGTGACTAGGACACACTGTGTGCTGTCCAGATCACTGCCTGTGTCAGACTGACACAGATTACAATGCGTTAGCATATATGAATATGCCAATACATTACTAAGTGTTAAAAAAAAAAAAAAAAAAAAAAAAATTTGTAAAACAGTTCTCACTTCATGGGATTTAAAAAAAAAATTTAAAAAAAAAAAAAAAAAGTGTAAAAAAAAATAAAATAAAAATAAAAATTTAAAAAAAAATAATTGTGAATATATTACACACACAAAAAAAACCTACACACATTAGGTATACATATGACCGTAATAACCTGTAGAATTAATCTAACAAGTTATTAAGTGTGAAATGTGAATGGGGTAAAAAAAATTTAAAAAATAAAAATAATCTGCAATTATTTATAAGCGAATTTAAACTATTCCCTATAAAGTACCACTTGTCTCGAATAAAACGAGGCCTCATACAACTGCGTCATTGAAAACGAAAAAAACGAAAAAAATGTTCTGGTCATTAACTACTGTTCAGGTGTTCGGCTTAACGGGTTAATGGTTAAACTGCAGGGATTGAAGGTGTTTCCAATCCCAGCTATTAGTGCAAGAGTTAGGCATGATACAGTAAGCAGCTGTTCTAAGGTGGCAAGGAGCTGTAGAATAAGGCCCTTTAAGGATTTAAACACTTTTCTGGGATGTCCATATTGGAGACAAACACTTTCATGCTGTATTGTCTGTAGTTTGTGTGTATTTTATGGTAGCTGCAATAAAGGGAGCAGACTGTAAATAGATTTAAAAGAAACAGAGTATAGTCCTTGCTCCACCAGAAACCAGGGATTGACAGAAGACCTGAATACAAAGCCTTATCGGCTTCATCTGTACAACAGAGCTATCATCTGTATTAAAATTCACAGCCATCTACTTGTGATGAAATGACTCTCCACTCCTTGACCCAGTCTATACAGCAAAGTTGTAAAAGGAGCTGCAGAAAACCAGAAGAAACTGACAGTTTTCTCTTCTCAAGTGAATAGAACCTAACATTTATTAATATAATTAAAAATTATTTAAAGGTAAACATAAAAATATTTTACCATTTACCACCCCTAGGTGCCAGGAGTGTTCAGAGAGATCACTTACCCAGATAATCTAGATAATCTATAATGTCACTGTAAGGAAAGGGAATGAATGAAATATGTCTGTAAAGGCTCTCCTTAAACCTTCATGCTAACCTAGCCCCTAGTAATCCAAATAAAGATTAAAAAAACTGAAATAATGATACTAACAATAATCTTTATTGATGTAAAAAAAATATATTAAAATACTGTATATCTTTCTACACCCAAGGATGAAAAATACACTCTCTACAACTCCAAAATCTCTACACAAAAATTACATGTACATAAATATGATGGCCACAGTTTATAAGGTGAAGTCACGCATACTTGACATCATAGTCACTCCCTTATGAAGAAGCCCAAGTGAAGTGCTCGTTGGAACCGCATGCTCCTCTCCTATTTATTTTTGAGCCTCCTACAACTGCGTTAAGTATCTACATACATTATTTGTAATACTCATTTACACACAATCTTATGTATGTGTGACTTGACCTTATGCACTTCTAATATCTGTTACAGATATAGGGAGGAGGTACAGCACTATTTTTTGTATAATCTTGAAGTGGGTGCTTGTTGAAGAGGGCTTCAATATATTTTACTTTTGAAGAACAGCACACCATAAAGGACAAATTGTAGTAGGGAAATTCAAATAGCTTTGTTATACATCCGAAGTGAGTCCAATAAGTGCAGTAAGTGACAGAGACAGTGATGTTTCAGTCATCCGAACTTAGTCAGACAAATGTCACTACAAAAGTTAAAAGCAAGGAATAATACAAAAGTATCCAGAAATCACTTAATGGCACTTTACACAGTGTGTATTTTTATGAGAGATGGGCGAATTTCTCAAAAATTCGATTTGGTCACTTCGCCGAATTTCCCAACAAAATTCATTTCGGTCCGAATCACGTTAAACAGTTATTTCCAGGCTGCACAGAGCCTGCAGGGTGCTGTAGAACGTTGTGCCATGCTTAAATATGCAGAGGGAGATTGGTTTGGTCTTCATACATTGTTGTGTTTTAGTATGACACGCACATGACTGCCGCCGCTCTTAGAATCGCTTCACTATAAAATTCCATGGGCACTTAAGAGGGCAAATCTGACCAAAAAACTGAAGCGGGAATGTAGCCTGATAAAGTCATGCCAGCGAAAGCTGGAAAAAAACAAGCTGAGAGCTCAGGTGGCAACATTAGTGACAGAGTGTGGAGGTGACGGCGGCAGCCACAGCAGCAGCATGAGGTCAGAGAGTTACACAATGACATTCTGGAGGTGGAAAAAACAGGAGTAGGCCACAGAGTGGCACAATGACACAGTGTTGAGGTCACGGCAGCAGCAGCATGCGGTCAGACAGTGGCACAATGACATTCTGGAGGTGGCAAAAACAGGAGTAGGCCACAGAGTGGCACAATCACACAGTGTGGAGGTTACGGCAGCAGCCACAGCAGCAGCATGAGGTCAGACAGTGGCACAATGACATTCTGGAGGTGGCACAACAGTAGTAGGCCACAGAGTGGCACAATGACACTGTGGAGGTCACGGCAGCAGCAGCATGCGGTCACACAGTGGCACAATGACATTCTGGAGGTGGCAAAAACAGGAGTAGGCCACAGAGTGGCACAATGACACAGTGTGGCAGTCACAGCAGCAGCAGCATGAGGTCAGACAGTGGCACAATGACATTCTGGAGGTGGCAAAAACAGGAGTAGGCCACAGAGTGGCACAATGACAGAGTTTGGAGGTCACGGCAGCAGCAGCATGAGGTCAGACAGTGGCATAATGACATTCTGGAGGTGGCATAAACAGGAGTAGGCCACAGAGTGGCACAATGACACTGTGGATGTCACGGCACCAGCAACAGCAGCAGCAGCATGAGGTCATAGAGTGGCACAATGACAGAGCGTGGAGGTGACGGCAGCAGCAGCATGAGGTCAGAGAGTGGCACAATGACAGAGTGTGGAGGTGGGTGGCAATACCAGTCCCTGGTAAAGATGGTGTTAGGCTGATGGAGAAACTGGCAGCAGATGTGTGGCATCAGGCGGGTGGCAGCATCAGAATAGTGACTGAGGCAGGTAGTTTGAACCCAGACTCATTTCTCACAGTTTGGGTGAGGCGTCATGGCTGATGTAGTCTGACGCCTAAGGCATTGGTGTGTGGAAATCCTGGCCGATCCACACCTGATTCATCTTGACAAAGGTCAGTCGTTCCACATTTCCCGTGGACAAGCGGGTTCTCCTTGTGGTAACGATGGCCCCGCCACTGAACACCCGCTCTGATGCCACACTACTGGCCGGGCAGGACAGCTTCTCCACTGCAAACTCGGCAAGTTGCGGCAATATCCAGTTTGGCTGCCCAGTAGTCCAGCGGATCTTCTAACTGGGGTGGCAGAGTGCTGTCCAAGTAGGCCACCACCTGATGGTTCAGGGTCTGCTCCAGGTCCTGCTGCTGCTGCTGCTGGCGACTGCCCTCCTCACTAGGCGGGTGAAGGAAGCTGCTCATCAGTAACTCCAGACTTAGGTTGCTGCTGATGGAGCTGGTACTGCTCCTTCCCCCCCACCTTCCCCCAGCAGCCGCGGCAGTAGTACGTGAGCGTGAAGAACCCCGGTCAGACCTGTCAGAGGAGGGACGATGCCGCACATAGGCAGCGGCCAACTGACTACGGAGGATTTCCCTATAGTATTTGATTTTGTCCTCCCTCTCAGCAGCTGGGAAAAAGGCTCCCATTTTGGACCGGTAGCAAGAGTCCAATAGGGTGGAGAGCCAGAAGTCATCCTTCTGCCGGATGGTGACTATTCGGCTGTCACTAGCCAGGCAAATCAGCATGCTGCGGGCCATCTGCACAAGTGACTAAGAGGGGCTCCCTGCCTCCATCTCCACTGTATACTGTCACGGTGCTTGCGGGTCATCTGCCTCATCTTCCTCATCCCTATCTACCTCCTCCAGCTGCTCCTGCTCCTGCTCCTCCTCTCTTGTCACCTGGGTAGAAAATCCACTCATTTCACCACACAATGCTTCGCCCCAAATTCCTCCTCCCCCTCCTCCATCTCATCCCACCAGACTCATGTGGCCGGGAGTTTTTTGTGCAATCTCCAGTCCCCGCCCAGACAGATTTTTCGCATCTGTTCCAGGACATGAAGAGTGGAATATTTTCATCCGTAGTTCTGGGACGCAAAAAACGTGGGCCCCCTCGAATGGCCTCAACAAAAGCAGGTGTCACGAAAAAGCTGCCACTGGGACATCAAAGTTACACAGGGATACTCTGTCCGCCGGATATCAAAAAATCGTTAATGGGCCCTTTCTCTGTTCATCGTCGGTCCCAAAAATGGCAAGCTGGATTCCAACGGGTTTGGGAAAAATCGCAAATTTTAGTGTGTTGGGGGGGGCCCTTTGCCTGCAATCGAGGAGGGTTTTCTGGTTTGTATGAATGAAAAGAAGTGCACAGTTCCTGGTCTTTTCAGAATTTTTTGAAAATCGGTGGGAAAATTCAGGAACCTTTTACAACCAGATTGCAAGCCATCGGGGGGGCAGGACCTCCCTCCCGGTGCAGCGGGGCCTATGTTACTCCCATTGGGCGTCCCGGGGTTCCCATTTGCAGTTGACGCGGAGAAGCCACAATTTGATTTTTGCCCCATGACGCGGGGAAGTTTTTCCCCTGGTACTTCATTCGCCGGGGGAAGCCGGTGTAGAACTCGGACACCCCTGTGCCCCAACCCCTATGGGTTTTATGGAGCAGTACTTGTGGAGGGAGTGAGGTGGTGGTGGTGGAGGAGGAGGCAGACTTGGCCAGGGCCGCAGTTTGACAACGTGGGGGAGTCCCAAATGTTGGGGGTTGGCGGGAAACATTCACCCAGTGGGCCGTAAAGGCCCTGACCGTAGTAACAGCTCCAGACGTCCGCACTGCCGTGCACCTTGGAAGAAACCGATAAGCTCAAGGACTGGCCCACCTTCTGTTCTACATATTTATGGAGTGCTGATACTGCGTTTTTGGAAAAGAAATTACGACTTGGAACTCTCCATCTCGGCTCGGCACAAACCATTAGTTCTCTGAACGGTGCAGAGTCCACCATATGGAAAGGGAGGGACTGCAGTACCAACAACTTGGACAGGAGCACGGTCAGCTTCTGCACCTTTGGATGGTTGGACACATACTGTTGTCTCTTTGCAATCGCCTCGCTGAACGACTGCTGGCACCATGGGTAGCGAGGAGCAGGAGCATCTGGACCGGGAGATGTCAAAGAGAAACAGCTCCCTTCTGCAGAGGTGGTGGAGCCTTGACTGGCTGCAATGGCATGCGTGCCACTGGGCGCTGCTGCTGCTGTTGCTACGGCGGCAGGATGGACCACCACATCTGAGCCACGTTTCTCCCCGGCCACCGGATGGTGACGCTGCATGTGTTGACACAGGGCCATGGTGCCAAAGTTAGCTCCATGGCCATGCTTCACTTTCTGCCTACAGATTCTACATATACCCATATTCGGCTCCTCCGGTGTCTTAGCAAAGAACTGCCACACCGCCGAGTATCTGAATTTACCGCCAACGCTCCGCACTGAGTGACTACTGCCGCCGCTGCCTCGCTGAGCCCCTGTGCCGCTACTTTCTTGGACCTGCGAAGCGGGTTTTTTACCCCGTGGCCGAGGAGGGAGGGAAAAACGATCATGAAAAAAAAAATAGACTTCAGGGTTTAGCGGATAAGGTTGTATAGTACCCTGCTTCTTCCACCCTTATAGCACTGAATTTCCAACCTTGGAAGATGTCTGGGGTGTCTGGGTAAGGGCATGTCCCCACTGCACGGGTTTTCGGCCGGTTTTTCAGCCGGTTTGCGGTTTTTCAGACCGCCTGAAAAACCGGCCGAAAATGAGCAAAATTTGTGCGATCTATGGAAAAACCCGTGCAGCGTCCCACCTGCACGGGTTTTCCGCCCGGCGGTTTTGTCGCCAGGGGGACCGGCGACAAAACATTGAACATGCACAATCTTCCAGCCGGGTTTCCGGACAGACCCTGTGCATCTCAATGGGAGGGGGGAGGGCGGTTCTCTGCTCATCGCGGAGAAAAGTCGCCCCTCCCGCGGCCGTGGGGACGGCCGCAAAACTGGACAAATACGGCGCGCAAACCGGCCGGTATTTGTCCATGCCGTGTAAACGGCCCCTAAGGCAATGTTCACACGGCTTATTTTCAGGTGTAATTGTGAGGGTATTTCACCACGTGTTGTGCTTAATATGTGGCGAGATGCAAGTCGCAATTACAGTAATCCATAGCTCTCATAGAGAACTATGGATTACGCCTCATCCCCCCACGCATACAATACGATCGTATTGTACACGTGGGAAAATAAGTGATATGTAATTTATTTGCAGCAATTTCGCACCGTGAGAATCAGGGGGCCGGCGGGGCATAAGTTTTTGTATAAAAATTTTTAAACCCGCATAGCGAAGCCGTAAAAAAAAAAAAAACGTGAATGCCGAAAAAGAAAAAACATTTCACAAAAGCATTTTTCCATTTTTCCCCAAGCACAAAAAACTTAAATAAAAAGTGATCAAAAAGTCATATAAACGAAAAATGGTCCCCAATAAAAAAGTTTTTCATCCTGAAAAAAGCAATTGCATAGCCTTTAAACCAAAAAAATTTTTTGGCCCTTCAAAGAAAAACTAAAAAATATTGTTTTACCGTAAAAAAAAATTTTTTTTTTTTTTTTTATTTAAAAGCATTTCAGCAAAAAAAAATATATAAATTAGGTATGGGTTTAATCGTATCGCCCACAAGTAAAAACCAAAAATTTTCACCCTTACACTCGCTGTGAGTGCTTTTTAAAAAAACACTACAGGATTGCAAAAATTTTTTTTTAGTTTTTTAAAAACTAAATGGATTTGAAAGTATAAAAAAAGCCTTTGTCCCCCCCTCCCAATAAAAAACTCAACTCATCCCGCAAAAAAAAAAACTGAAAACCACGTTCTGCACACAGAAAAATAAAAAATTTTTATGGCCTTCAAAAGGGGATATGGTGATGCAAAAAAATTTTTTCTTTTTGAATAAAAGTTTTTTTCAATAAATTTGTAAAAAACAGAAAAAAATAGAAAAATAAAAAAGGGGTATCGTTTTAAAATTTTATTGACCGTTATTTTAAAATCTAATTTGTCAAATATGTCATTTATACTGCACAGTGACCGCTGTGAAAATAAAAAACACCTCACAAAAACTTTAAAAGAAAGGAAAAAAAAAAGTGTATAAAACACTTAATTTTTGAGTAAAAAAAATTTTAACTCTGCGCCGGCCTTTTAAACTTTTCCAAACAGACAAAAAAAATAAAAGTTTTTTGGTTTTAAAAACTATGAGAAAAAAAAAAATATTTTTTATTAACCATTTTTTTAATATGAAAAAGTAATAAAAATTTAAAAAACTAAAATAAAATTCTATCTTTGCACCCCATATTAAAATTATCTTGTACGGCACAGCGAACGCTGTCAAAATGAAGCCCAAAAAACAATGGCAGAACTGCGTTTCCCTTCCCATTTTCATGGCCAATGAAAAAAAAAACTGTGAAATACCGGTGCCAAATGTACAATTAAAACCCTTAGTAAAAATCCATGAGGGGGGTGATTCTGAAAGGGTTACCTGTTTGGAAAAATTGGGCTTGTTTTTCCAAAAACCAAATAGGCCCCCCTTTGCGCCCTGCCAGCCCCCAAACAGCAGTTTACACCCACATGGGTTATTGGGAAAAACATGGAAAAATTGATAAAATTTTGGGGTGCTTTTTGCCGAGGTTTTCCTTTAAAAAAAATTAAAACCTTTTCGCAAAATTTTCAGTTTGTTGAAGAAAAAATTTTCATTTTCACAGCCGAACCCCTTAAAAAAGTTTTGGGGGAAATACCTATGGGTGTTTTTTCCAATTTTGGGGCTTTTTTTAGGTTTTTTTATTGTTTTGGCCTTTTGGGTGCCCCGAAACCTGACATGGTGGCAAAGAAAATCATAATGAAAAATGAACCCCAAAGCCCCCCGGGGGTGACTTCCCAATTCTGAGGTTGGGGCCACATATGGAAAAATCGCTAAAAAGGCCAGAATTGAGGGAATCGATGTTGACTTACATTTTCCTGGTTACATCTGCCGTGTTCCTGTGAATAATGGATAAAAATTGAAAATCTGCAAAGAAAATTAAATTTTGCAATTTCCCCTCCACTTTGCTTTAATTTCTGTAAAATACCTAATGGGTTAATAAACTTACTAAATGCTGTTTTGACTACTTTTTAAGGGGTCAGTTTTTTTTAAATGGATTTTGGGGTATATTAAAAATCAGGCCCCCAAAAAAAAACCCTGTCCGAATTGGACTGGTCCCTAAAAAATCTATGTTGCATAATTTATTGAAAATGCGAAAAATGGCTACTAAATTTCCAAGCCCCCTAATGTCGTAAAAAATAGACATTTATGACACCAACCTACAGTAGACATATGATAGATGCTAGTTATAAACTATTCTTGCTTGAATAACTGTCTGTCTTACATGCATACATTTTTTAACCTTGAAAATGGCAAATTTTTTCAAAATTTTCACGATATTTTGATTTTTTTCACAAATAAGCGAGAATTGTATGGACAAAAATTTCTTAGTAATTAAAAGCACAATTTATCATGATAAAACAGTCTCTGAATTCCATGGCTAGGTAAAAGTATCAAAAAGTTATTATCACATAAAATGACACAATCAGATTTAAAAAATGGGTCTCTGTCAGAGGGTCAAAACAGGCTGTGGTGGTAAGGGTTAAGTAATATTTTATTTCCCACATAGTAGCAGGAAAATCTAACACTTGCTGCTAAGATTCCCCACAGATAAAAACTAATTGCTGGGGCCAGGGACTGTCGCAGACAGAAGAGGATGTGCAAGATTTGTATACTAGCTGCTGGCCAATAGCTCTGTTATGTTTCTGTAACAAAAATTACCAGTAAATGTGAAGGCTGCGGTTCATTGATTTAGGATGTTCTATGCAGTCTAATAGATATGTGAGTCTGGTTTACTCTACCCTCTTGAGGTTACAAGGAGGTCTTTTCAAGTCATTCGTTCTTAAGTCCCAACTTATGAAGCAAAAGAATTTGACAATTTTAACATTTAAAACCTAAATCCCTTCATAAAATGTGCAACCCTGCTGAATACCTAATTTCTAATATTCCCTAGAACTATGACAGCCTTCTAATGTATATAGTTCCTATTCGGCTTCAGAGTCAAAATGACTCTGTCCAGTTTGACCCAATGTTAACACTTACAGGAGGACTAAAATAAAATTAGACAATTGTATAAGTGTGTGTGTGAAAATATATATATAAATAAAATATATATATTATATTATATAATAATATATATATAATATTAAAAATATAAATATATTGGTAAATAAAGATGGGTGGAACCACGCACGATGTTGTATCCAGGAATGCCCAGATGAGTGCAGCAGGAGATCCGAAGAATACTTTATCATTCTAAAAAGGCACAGGGCATAACCTCAGCCAATCTAAAACATTTAAAAAAGCAAGTAAAAACCGACGCGTTTCGCGTTTTATCAAACCTTCCCTCAGGGCTTTGAATGAACACTGTAACTGTTCAAACATTAAAAAGGTACAAAGTGCAGATAACAGGTTTAATAGAACATCAATCAAACTAAACCAAGAGATCTAATTGGTGTATTCAGTTGTCAGTACACCCACATCATCCCAGACACAAGACAGGTAGGGATGCAAGTAGGATGAATACATGGTCCTAGTGCCGGTCATTTGCATTACAAAGGGATCATCACAATGTATTCCTTTTTGTTTATCTATGATTATTACATTTAGTGTTCTGTTCCCCGTTTTTTTGAGGTAATATTTGCTATAATGGTTATTTCTTAAGTTCCTAAATCCATATATACTTAATTTTGAACAGTAAATTGCAAATATTTTTATGTTTAGCATACGTGGAATTTTCAACATGTGTCCGATATAAAAAGTATGAAAAAGACGTTGGGTAAAGTCTATGGTGTCTTCTTATCATTAGGATTCATTAACTTTTCATACAATAAATAGTCTTGAAATAGTTTGCATAGTGTACATTCCTTTATACTTCCAAGTTAATAACATGCGGTTCTCTTCTTTTTTATATCCGTTTGCTATATGTACGCTCATGAGTTCTAAATCAGCATGCTGTGATTTTAGCAGTAATTTTCAATTTATTGTTAGCATACATTTAATTATCGACATATGTTTGAAATAAAATGTTCGAAAAGGAACAGAAAAGATGCTGTGTAGCCTTCTTATCGGTTATGAATTTAGTGTGTTATTGGGTCACTGGTCCATCATGAATTATGTGGTATCAGTCCAAATGTGTGCATAATAAAAATTCTTAAAACCTACGTAAAGTGCTGTGCAAATGGGTTGGTTTAAAATCATTATCTATATTAATTTAGTAGAAAGAACAATTAATACTAAAAACCCTGAAATCTTCCTGCTTCTATTAACGGAACAACTCTATGCTTCATTTAGTCCACGGTGGTGTAGAGTACCCAGCTAATGTCGATCCAATACATCTCTTTCCTTCCTCAGTATTTGAATTATTTGGACTGATGTTCAGGTACAGTATAAACGGTGTGAACCAGAATACATTACAGTTTTGATCATGAAGCTCCTTGCATGAATTGCTACACTTTGTTTCATAACCCCTCATTTGGTACATGCTCGATGGTCCATTCAATTTATGTGGAGTGGGCATGTGGTTCTGCCCACATTTTGTTAGCCACCCATACTCAATCTAGGACTTATATGACCAAAGGCCTCGTACAGTTTAGATTGAAAATTTCAAGAAAAACTATTAATTAAGAATAATTTGAAATAATTTTTGCCTGTTTCACGTATGTAAAACAGCACATGCATCACGCCTAATGCCGCAGGGGAAACTACTGACCTATCCCCTGTATGAGAGGAACGGTATGTTTTTTTTGTTGTTTTTTGTACTGGTTCTGCTGGGTGCAATCAGATCTGTAGGTATGGTGCTCTTCTAAAGATAAGGCTAGGAATTGTCAGAATTAATGGGCCAAGGTATGAATCTTTTTTTAATCAGATACCAGTACTTTTGAAGAAATTCTTAATTTCTGTTAGGACGAATGTACCGTGTTGTATAAAGCATATGTTATTTGGATTCGTTTTCTGGGCCTTTTTTCTTTGTTTCTATACATTCTTTTTGGTAAATTGCTGGCTCAATTGTTGCATCCTGTAGCAATCTTGGTCGGAAACTTCTATTCCATGAAATCTTTTTTCTATTATTGTTGCTTTGATTCAAGGAATCCCTGGTCTTCGTACAGTTCCTTCTGTTCTTTTTGAACTGACCAAAGGAACGTTATTGAGTCCCATGACGGTGATGGGCCGCTTTCAAAATAGATAAATAATTAATATCAACTTTTTTAAAAATATGTTGTTGTGTTAATTTTCCATTTTCATGAATATTTGTAAATCCAGGAATTCTATTTTTTCAGGATGATAGTTATGTGGTAAAGGGACAAGCCCATGGTATTATTGTATAGATTTGAATAAACTGAGGAACATATTTTCAAGGTGTCCTTCCATACAAATAAAAGGTCTCTATAAATCTATATATAAAAAGATATAATATATTTGCAGTGAAAATTTTTTGTGGATATATTGGGTATCCCAACGAAACCCCCAATACTAGATTTGCATACTGGGGGCTACCTTGGTCCCATTGCAGTTTCCCCGAATCTGCCGGTAGGTTGGCGCTATCATAATCAAAGAAGTTATTCTCTAGGATTAACCGCAAACCCTAATTCGAAAATCATTTTTCTCCTCAGAATATTTATGAATCATAATTGAGCTTGGATCTGAACATTCTAAACAATATCTGTGAGAGATATTTGTTTAAAGCCACCATTTAACTTCTTCTGTAACTAAAGACATAATTTAAATTATGTAAATAGTAGTTTCAGATTATTGAATCAAGTGACTGGAGTCACTCCAAAACTGTTGAGACCCTGCACTCAGGGGTTTCAGATGTAGAATCCAAGAAGTATGAAGATTGCTCGTACTTGAGAAGATCCCCGAGATTAATGGGCCGTCAAGGGGAAATTATTGGATCCTTTAGAAGCTTAGGCATAAAATAGAAGAAAGGTTTATTAGGCTTCTTTGATGTAAATGTGATGTTTCCTTTTATTTTTTTATTTATATATTTACCCTCCAGGTCTTTGTTTAGTATATCTAGCCAATTTTTTCAGAATATCGGATAAGGGTCAAGTACGAAAGTTCATAATAATCCTTATCGTTTCAAAATATTTTCTGCCTCCTTATGGTAGTTCTTATACCTCCATCACCACTATATTTATTGGTCAATTTTTTTAGGCTAGCTATTTCTCTTTGTGTTAATGTAATGTTTTTTTGAGAGGAGTAATTTTTTTGGCATTCATCAGATTTTAATTCGGCAAAGGATTTAAGAAGTGTGTCCTTGTGAAAACAGTATTAGGATAGAAATTTGATTTGGGTTTTTAATTCTATTGTATCATCAATTTTAAATGTGGCGGTATGGGATGTAAAATAAAATGACCACAAGAGTCAATTTTCCTTTATAAATTGTTTAAATCTATAAATAAATCAAAGTGTTTATGAATTATTTGTGGGGCAGTATTGGAAATCTTTGGAAAAGTACATTTATTTCCTAGGGGTCCAAACTGTATGATGATAGATTAAATATTCCTTGTTTTGTAAGAAACGCTTGATTAACTCTGGTATACCGACCTTATTCTTTTTTTTTTCTGAGGTTCCCACCTGTACCCTCTCGAGTGCCTTTTTCCTTTATAGCCCTGTATTTTGTTTTATTCAAGAAAAAATGGAGAAATTGGTAGAATTTTTTCTATTTTTTTTCTATGGTGGTTTCTTCCTCATTTGCCTCCTGAAAAGGTAGACATTCTGTGCTTCTGTGTCACTAAAGTTCTGTTAAAGGTCTATTTTCTATTTGTTTGGTGAATTTCAAGTGTCCCCTGAGAAGCTAAACTGATAGTAAATGTAAATGATTGTGGAGAGAGGGATCCACTGATATCTTTATTTGAAACCTTCATGTTCTTTCTTTTAGTTTATCAAAACTTTCTCTAATACTTATTGCCAAATGGATTTCTGATGTTCTTTATCTTTCTGTCTGAGATTTTATCTATCTCTGAAATTTCACAATGCCCTGAAATCGTTATCTATGGTAATAAATTTTGTTTGATATTTGCTGGAAATTGTAATAAGAATGGAGGGAAAGTTCATGTGTTTATGAACATAGGGATAGTGTTATCTGTATCCCGGAGTTAGTGTTTTATTCATTGGTTTGTCTGATAAAAAGAAGGTCCTTATATTAAATTTTGGGACAATTGTCAAAAAAATGTACCCTGATAAATGTCATTTTTTTTTAGGTCTCTCTTTTTCTTTTGTAAATAAATTTGTAGGTAGTGAAGTCGAGGAACTTAGGTCAAGCTCCTGTTTCAATGTACATTTTCTTTAGATGTAGGAATATTGATGGTTGAGTTGGTGATCGATAATGGTTTTCTAAATTGAAAATGTTAAATTTTTAAAAAAGGAGAGTGTGACTATTGGATGTATCGCCTTTATTGCTAGTTTGCATTCTGTCGTCTTGAGAAACTGTCTTCCCTGTTGTCTCACTATTGAGGGTTCCTTCTAAATTTTTGTGATATTGGTGGAAGCTTTTTCTTGGATACTTTGTCCTGTTAATCTTACTTTTCTTCCCCACGAAAAGTACTTCATATTTTTTAGCCTCTAGATTCACTCTGTTATTTAATTTTGAAAAGTCTATATGTGTGTCATATTTATTAGAGCTGTAAAAAAATATTCTCAATCTCCTGAACTGCATTGTTAACAAGTGCTGACCTTTTTTATTCTATCAAGAGATCCATAGTGCAAAAGCCATTTCACAAAACATTATTTCAAGATATTCACTAAATCACGATCATATGGTATGTGGGAGAAAGGCTACCCCGCAATCCTTGGGAAAAGGTCCAATCTTTTGGTATACTGTTAGGAACATAGATCATCAAGATTATTTTTTTGTCGACTCTAGCACAGTTTACCTTTCAACATATTAAATGTAAATTCGTCATAGTTTGTGTCTCTTCTACAATAAATTAGTACTTAGCTCAAGTATGTTTGTTCCTTGCAGTTTGTGTTTCCACGATCAATTACTTGAAGGAAGGTGTTCCTTTAGTCATCTGCGATTTTGAAAAATCCCTGTTGTTGGTGGCATGCCGACCCTTCTGCAAACTGGATCCGAAAGCAGTTCCGAAGATACCAAAAGACAAAAGAGAAACAAGGGCCACAAATGGAGAAGTACGTTTGGTAGAACTATACAGTTTGAGTATTTTTTTGATCACATCACCAATTTGAGGTTCCTCTTAGATAAATTACTGCTCAAAATCACAGCCATGCATGATTTAGAACTCAAAAAGGAACATATACGCAAAACGATATAAAAAAGAAAGATAACCACATGTAATTAACTATAAATGTAAAAAAGGAATCAACAGATGAACTAGTTCACACTTCAGACTATTATTCGTAAGAACATATAATGAATCCAAAATGATAAAGAAGACACATAGCACTTACCCACCACTATTCTTCGACATCTTTATATCGACACATGTTGAAAAAATTAAATGTATGCCAACAAAAAATTTGCAATTACTGTTCAAAATTACAGTAATCTGATTAAACTTAAGAAATTAAAATATAGCAAAATAACCTCAAAAAAAGGGAACAAACTAAATGTAATAATTAGAACAAAAAGGAATACATTGTGATGAACCTATGAATGCAAATGACCGCTTTAGGACCATGTTTCCAATTAGGTGTTATTGGTCACTGGTCGCATCTTGAATTATGGGTATAGTCAAAAAGTGTATATATATAATCATAAAAACCTCTTAAAGTGCTGTTCAAATTGGTTGGTTATTAAAATCTTTCACATAGTAATTTAGTAGAAAAAGAATCAATTATACTAAAAACACTGGAAATCTTCTGCTCTATTTAACGGCATCCACTCTATGGCTTCATTTATCCACGGGTGTGTAAGTACCCACTTGTGATCCAATACAATCTCTTATCATCCTCAGTAGTAGGAAAATATTTTGGACAGAGTTCAGGTACAGTAACAACGTTCTGATCCTGAATACATAAAAGTATTGATCATGTATAGCTCCTGCAATTGTTTTTTGGCTACACTTTGTTTCATATCCCCCTCAATTGGTAACATGCACGATGGCCATTCAATGATAAAGCAGGCATTGGGCATGTGGATCTGCCCACAAATTGTTTGCCACATCCGCAATCTAGGACTTATAATTGACAAAATGTCCACGTACATTTTTAGATGATATTATCAAATGAAAAAACAATAATTAGAATAATTTGAAATAATTTTGCCTGTTTCACGAATTTTTTTACAAAAGCACATGCATCTCGCCAAGCCGCCGGGAGAAGACTACCTGCCCTAATCCACAGATAGGAAAACGGATGTTATTTTTTGTTTGTTTTGTATCAGGTCTGCTGTGTGCCATCAGATTCTATAGTTTGGTGCTCTTCTAAAGATCAGGCAAGGATTTTCAGATATTGATGCCAAGGTATGAATCTTTATAGTCAGATACCAGTACTTTTATGAAGAATTCTCTAATTTCTGGATAGGGACGAATTTGTACCGTGTTTATTAAGGCAAAATTGGTTTATTTGGATTCCGTTCTGGACCTTTTTTCTTTAGTTTCTATACATTCTTTTTGGTTTAAAATTGCTGGCTCAAATTTTGCCATCCAGTAGCACATGTCAGGTATATACTTACTTATGCCTGAATACATTTTTTCTATTATTGTATGCTTGATTCAAGAGTCCTGTTCTTCGTACAGTTCCTTCTGTGTATCATTTGAACTGACCCATAAGGAACGTTTATTGATCCATGACGGTGATGGCCGCTGTCAAAATTGATATATGAATTAAAATCAACTTTTTTTTAAAATAGGTGGTTGATGGTTAAATTTCCATTTTTTTCATTGAATATTTGTAAATCCAGTAATTCTTCTATTTTTTCAGGATGAAAAGTTAGTGGTAAAAGGACAAGCCCATGGAATTATTGTTTAGATGTTGAAAAACTGAGGACAATTTCCAAGGGTCCCTTGACATACAAATTAAAGGACGTCTATAAATACTTATAAAAAGTTTTATATATTTCATGAAAATTTTTAGTGATATATGTGGGTTTCCTCAAGACCCCTCATTACTAATATGCCTACTGGGGGCTACCTTGGATCCCCCAAGGCATTTCCCCGAACTTCGGTAGTGCGCTATCATAATCAAAGTAGTTATTCTCTAGGATTGAACGCGCAAACCTAATAGAAAATCTTTTTTTCACCCTCAGAAAATTTTTTGTATCTTATTGAGCTTGGTTCTGATACATTCAATACCAATATCGTGAGAGATATTAGTATATGCACCATACGACAGCTGTATATAAAGACATAATTTAAATTAGAATATATGAGTTGAGATATTTTGAATCAAGGAACAGGAGTGCTCTCAAATAGCTAGTTGAGACCCTGCACCAGGGTTTTCAGATGTAGATCCAAGAAGTTTGATAAGATGTCGTACTTGAGTAGATCCCCGAGAAAAAGGGCCGTCCATGGGGATTTTATTATCCTTATGAAGCTTAGGCGAAAATATAAGAAAGGAATGATTATGCACTTTGATGTAAATGTGATGTTTGTTCTTTTTATATATAAATATTACCCGCCAGGGCTTTTAGTTAGTAATCTAGCAATTTTTTCTGTATATCTAATAAGATCAAGTAAAAGGTTAACATAATAATCCTTATCGTTCAAAATATTTTCTGCCTCCTTATAGGTATTTCTTATACCCATCACCACTATTTTTTCGTCATTTATTTTTAGGGCTGCAATTTCTCTTGTGTTACGGAGTAGATGTATTTTTTGAGAGGGTAATTTTTTGGCATTCATCAGATGTTAATTCGGCAAAAGGATTTAAGAAGTGTCCCTTGGACTGTGTAGGATAGAAATTTGTTGGGTTTTTAATTCTATTTGTTCATCATTATAATTGTGGGCAGGTATGGGATGGTAAAAAAAAATGACGACAAGAGTCAATTTCCTTATAAATTGTTGTTAAATCTATAAATAAATCCATGTGTTTTATTAGAATAAATTTGTGGGGCAGATTGTAATCCATTTGAAAGTACATTTATATTCCTGGGGGTCGCAACTGTCTAGATAGAATAAAGAGTTCCTTTGTTTTGTAAGGTAACAGCTTGATTTAACACGGATACCGACCTATCTTTTTTTTTTCTGAGGGTTTCCCACCCTGTACCCTCTCGAGTGCCTTTTCTTATTTAGCCCTGTATTTGTTTTCAGAAAAAATATGAGAATATTGGTAGAATTTATTCAATTTTTATCTATTTGGTGGATTCTTCCACATTGCCTCCTAAAAGGTAAGACATTCGTTCTTCGTGTCACAAGTTTCTGTGTAGGGTCTATTTCTATGTGTTTGGTGATTTTCCAAGTGTCCTGAGGTAGCTAATGTGAGAAATTTGTTAATGTTGAGAGAGGTATCCACTGTATATTCTTTTTTGAAACCATCATGTTCGTGCTTTTATTATTATCAAACTTCTCTAATACTTATTTGCCGAAATGGGGATTTCTTGATGTTTCTTTCTTTCTCTGTCGAATTTTATCTATCTCTGTAATTTCACTATTCCCCGTGAAATCGGTATCTATATGTAATAAATTTTGGTTTGATTTGTCTGGAATTTGTGTAATAAGGTATTTGTGGGAAAGTTCATTGTTTTTATGAACTATAGGGATAGTGTAATCTGTAACCGGAGTTAGTGTATTATCATTGGTTTTTGTCTGATAAAAAGAAGGGTCACGATATTTACAATATTTGGGGAGCAATTGTCAAAGAAATGTTCCCTGATAAATGTCGATCTAGTTTTAGGGTCTTCCTCTTTTTTCTATTGTATTATAAATTTGTGGTAGTGATTGTCGAGGGACGTAGAGGTCTAGCTCCCTGTTTCAAATGTACATTTTTTTAGATGAAGGATTATTGATGGGTTGTGTTGGTGATCGGATAAGGTTATTATCTAATTGAAATTTAGAATTTTTAAAAAAGGAGGGGTCTCTATTTTGATGTTCGCCTTTGATTGCTAGATTGGCATTTCTGTAGTCGAGAAACTGTATTCCCTGTATGTCTCTCATTAGGGGTTCTTCTAAATTTTGTGTGATTATGGGTGGATGGCTTTTCTATTGATTCTTTGTCCCTGTTAATCTAACGTTTCTTCCCCAAGGAATAGGTAACTTTCAAATTTTTTAGCTCAAGATTCACTCTGATAATTAATTTTAAAAGTCCATTATGTTGTCATATTATTGAGCTGTAACAAAATATTCTCTATCTCCTGAACTCATTGTTTAACAAGTGCTGACTTTTTTTTACTAACAAACGATCCATTAGTGCAAAGGAATATATTTCACCAAAACATAAATTTTCAATATATTACAAAATCACTGATCATTTGGGATGTGTTAGAAAGGTCTACCCGCAATCCTTGGTAAAAAGGTCCAATCTTGGTATACTGATTAGCAACATGACATCAAGATTATCGTTGCGACTACATAGCACAGTATTCCTTTCACATATTAAATAAAATAGTCATAGTTTGTGTCTCTTCTTCAGAGAAATTATACTTCAGCTTCAAATTGTTTGTTCTTGGCAGTTGGTGTTTTCCTCTATCAATTCTTGTAGAAGGTGTTCCTTAGTATTGGCGATTTTTGAAAAAGTTCCATGTTGTATGGTGCTGCCGACCCTTTTCTGCGAAGCTGATCTCGAAAGGAAGTTCCTGAAATACAAAAAGATCAAAAGAGATAAACTAGGGGCGCACAAAAGGGTGAAGTACGTTTTGTTAGAACGTATACAGTTGAGTATTTGATCTACTCACCAATTTGAGTTGCGCTCTTAGTGTAAATTACTGCTCAAAATCACAGCAATGCATGATTTAGAACTCAAAAAGGTAACATATAGCAAACATATAAAGAAAGAAGGATAACACACATGTAATTAACTATGGAAGTAAAAGGAATCAACAGATGAACACTATTCACACTTCAGAGACCTATTATTGTATGAAAATATAATGAATCCATAATGAAACATAGCACTTTACCCAACCTCTTTTTTCGACATTTTTATATGACACATGTTGAAAAAATTAAATGTATTGCAAACAAAAAAATTTGCAATTACTGTTCAAAATTACGGGTAATATCTGATTTAGAACTTAAGAAATAACATATAGCAAAATTACCTAAAAAAAAAGGGGAACAGAACTAAATGTAATTAATCTTTGAAACAAAAAGGAATACATTGTGATGAACCCTTTGAAATGCAAATGACCGGCTTTTTAGGACCATGTTTCATCCTACTTCACCCCTACCTGTCTTGTGATCTGGATGATGTGTGACGACCACTGAATACACCAATCAGATCTCTTTGTTTAGTTTGATTGATGTTCTATTCAATCTGTTATCTGTACTTTGTACCTTTTATAATGTTTGAACAAGATACAGTAGATCATTCATCCCTGAGGAAGCGTTTGATAAACGCAAAACGTGTCAGTTTTTACTTGCTTTTAAATTGTTTTAGATTGGCTAAGGTTATCGCCCTAGCCTTTTTAGAATAATAAAGTAATTTTCTGGATCTCCCTGCCTGAATCATTGGCATTCCTGGATACACATGTGCGCTGGTTCCACCATCTTCTTTTTCCTCACGGGAACATCGGCAGCCGTATACAAGGGCTACGGCTACAGTAAAAGCCCTGTATGCTAATATGAGAGTTGTGCTTATTCACTAAGAGCGAAACTAAAATTGTTTTGTAGATCAAATACTCAACTGTTTACGTTCACCAAACGTACTTCACCATTTGTGCGCCCCCTTGTTTTCCCTTTTGCCCTTTTTATATTATATTATTGTGAGCCAGTGACGGGGGCATTGTTGACGGGAAGATATATTTCTCCTCGAACGCTCTCCTATGCGGCCTTGGGGAGTATGTGGGAGCATGCGGGGTCACCGAGAGGCCTGGGCTCGGCGAAGAGGGCGACAGTTTAGTAACTATGTTACTGAACGGTCTGAGTGTAGCGGTCCAGTCCGTTATCGGTCGGCCTTTCTGGGTGGTCAAAGAGCCGGGTGGGTGGCCACTCCCACGCACCAGGTGAGGCTGGTGTCCAGCCTATAAAGCCTGGGTCTGCAGGCCTGTGACCCCGTGCAAAGAAACCTGTCTGTGAATACTGAGCTGTCTGAAGGACTAGTCAGGGAAGACTTTGTCTAGTAAGTGCTCAGCCGAGCAGGTATTTATTTTTGTTAGCCTGAAGCTAAGGCTTGTTTTTGTTTTGTGTTTTTGCACCTGCTAAAATAAACCCGGGCAATGCCTGGACTTGAACTTGAAGTTTGTGTCACTGTCCCTGTCCGCTGATGCCCACGCTGCCTACCTGTTTGCTGGTCCCCCTCACATATGGTGCTTCGGATGCGGGCAACGGACACAAAAGAGACATACACACGTTTGACAGACGTTTTGCTGAAATACCATGTCCTGGGTAAAAGCTGCAACAGTGTCTAAACCAGAGTCTGCAAACATGGATGAACTGCTGAAACAGTTAATCCAGGCCAACCCCCAGCCTCCAACTGTTTGACTGCAAACCAGCAGAAGGTGCACGAGGAGGCCATGCAGCTCAGGCTGAAACAAAACGCCTTGTTGATAGAGGCTAATCCTCTCGCCCTGCAGGAGCAGCAGCACATTAACCGGCAGCTGCAGAGCAAGTCCAAGCCGTGGCCCAAAGTGTGCAGAGGACGTCAAGCTCACTTTCCCGCCACCCGTGCTGCGGTACAGACGTCCCTGCAGAAGATGACGCCCACAACACGTTGAGGCCTATCTGGCTGTCTTTGAATGGGTGGCAGAGCGTGAGAGTCTCCCTGTGCCTCACTGGGCTGAGGTGTTGGCGCCTTTTCTGACCGGAGAACCACAGAAGGCATAGTTTGACCTCAGCGAGCAGGATGTCAAGGACTATTCCAAATTAAAGGCTGAGATCCTGGCCCGCTTGGGGGTAAACACCAACGTGCGGGCTCGACGTGTACACAACTGGACCTTCTCTGACCACATGCCAGCCAGGTCCCAGATGTACGACCTGGTCTACCTTGTGAAAAAGTGGCTACGACCAGAGGAGTCGATGCCTGCGCAGATGGTGGAACTGGTTGTCCTGGACAAGTTCATCCGGTCGTTGCCCCCAGATATCCAGCGCTGGGTGGGACAAGGGGACCCTAAAGATGCCGAACACCTCGTCAGCCTCGTCGAAAGGTATAAAGCCACTGAGGACTTGCTACAAGCTGGGCCTTCTGGAGGCTCCAACCCTGGGAACAGCAAACCGCCTGGGATGTCTGGTAAGGCGGCCCCATATCACAAGGGGGTGAGAAAGTGTCCAAGGGGGAGGTGGCTTAGAGGGAGAACCTACAGCAGAGATGAGAGGTCCCAACTGGCCACCCGTGCAAGGGCAGAGCCTTGTGGGGACCGAGGCCGCATGTTATGTTGGCGGTGTAGTGGGCCTGGGCATGTTGCTGCGAACTGTCCCCTTACACTAGAGCCCATGGACTCTGATACAGCTAGACGGAGGTCTTTGTTTGCCCGGCCGGCATGCTCTGCAGAGACTGTATTGGAGACTGATCACCAACTCTGTCAGATAAAGGTGAATGACTTTCCAGTTACAGCTCTACTGGACTCTGGAAGTCTAGTCACACCGGTGCATGCCAGCCTGATCGACCCCAATCCATCACGGGGGAACGTTTTAAACGGGGTCCTGTGCGTCCACGGGGACACCAAGGAGTACCCTACAGCTCTCATGAAACTAGAGACTCCTTGCGGACTGGCCACTCATGAAGTTGGCGTGGTTCGATCCCTCATGCACACGGTGATTCTGGAGAGAGACTTCCCTTTATTTTGGGACTTGTGGCGGAAACATGTAACATCTACTGTAGAGGTTAATAGTGATGTTAAGGTATGTCATGTTGACCCAGAATCTTTTGACCCTGATGCTATGACTCCAACAGTAGGGATGACCACAGAGGGTTGGGATAATTTTCCCCTAGCAGTCCTGGCTGGTAAATCTGAGGAGCATGAGGAAGTGGCTGCCATGCCTGATTTAGAGGTCTCACGGGATAACTTTGGTACAGCTCAGCTTCGAGATCCCACCTTAGCAAAAGCTAGGGAAAATGTTAAGGTGGTAAATAGGGCGCCACAGTACCCAGGGGCTGATACGGTGTATCCGCATATTGCAGTCACGCAAGACCTGTTGTACCAAGTTGACAAAATCCAGGGGGACGTGGTGGAGCAACTAGTGGTACCACAGCCTTATCGGAGAATGGTCTTAGACCTCACCCATAAACAGGCGTTGGGAGGGCATTTAGGCACAGAGAAGACCCAAGAGCGCATTCTCCAGAGGTTTTTCTGGCCAGGGGTGTACACTGATGTGAAGCGGGACTGTGAGTCCTGCCCCAAAGGTCAAGTGTCCACCGATGCCCCATTTCCGGAGTTCCCTGGTGCCACTACCCATCATCGAATACCCTTTGAGAGGATTGCGATGGACCTAGTGGGCCCTCTAATAAAGTCTACACGGAGCCATCAGTATATACTGGTAGTGTTAGATTATGCCACCTGTTACCCGGAGGCTGTGCCTTTGCGGAACACTTTGTCTAAAAATATCGCGAAAGAGCTGTTCCCTATGTTTTCTCGTACGGGTATCCCGAAAGAGATCCGCACCGACCAAGGAACTCCCTTCATGTCCAGGGTCATGAAGGAATTGTGCAAGTTACTGAGCATTAAACATCTGCACACGTTTGTATACCACCCTCAAACGGATGGACTTGTTGAACGATTCAACAAAACACTAAAAAGTATGCTAAAGAAGGTGGTCAGTAAGGATGGGAAGGACTGGGACTGTCTGCTGCCATATTTGAGTTCTCAGTCAGGGAAGTTCCCCAAATCCTCAACAGGGTTCTCCCCTTTTGAGTTAGTCTATGGAAGACGTCCACGGGGACTCCTTGATATAGCCAAGGAGACCTGGGAGCACATTTCCCTAATGCAAGACCGAATTGCAGCGGTTATGCCCATCGTTAGGGAACACTTACATCAGGCGCAAGAGGCCCAGAGGCGGGTATATAACAGATCCGCCAAAGTGAGGAGCTTTAACCCTGGGGATCGGGTGCTAGTGTTGGTTCCCACCCTAGAAAGCAAGTTCCTGGCAAAGTGGCAAGGACCCTATGAAGTTGTGGAGAAAGTGGGGGAAGTAAATTACAAAGTGTACCAGCCCGGTAGACGTAAGCCAGAGCAACCTTACCATGTTAATTTACTTAAACCTTGGAAGGACCGAGAGACCTTGGCTGCCGTGAGCACCCCCCATAGTCTAGTCCCAGAGGTGTGTGTATCAGAGTCCCTGTCAAAGTCTCAGAAGCAGGAAACCCGAGAATTCATACAGAGGAACAAGGATGTGTTCTCGGAGGTACCAGGGAGGACTAATGTCATAAAACATGATATTGTCACCGACCAAGGTGTAAGAGTCCATTTGAAACCTTACCGGGTTCCAGAGGCTCGCAGACGGGCCATATCTGAGGAGGTCAAGAAGATGTTAGACCTCGGGGTGATTGAAGAATCACGAAGCGAGTGGTCAAGCCCCATTGTGCTCATCCCAAAACCGGACAGCTCATTGCGCTTCTGTAATTTCCAGAAGCTTAATGAAGTCTCAAGGTTCCATGCATACCCAATGCCAAGGGTCGACAAGCTAATTGAGAGGTTAGGTCATGCAAGATATTTTTCTACTCTTGACCTCACTAAAGGCTACTGGCAAGTTCCCCTTACAGATCAAGCCAAAGAGAAGATGGCTTTTGCTACACCAGACGGTGTAGAATTACTCTGTTATTAAGTATGAAATGTGAATGGTGTAAAAAAAATGTAAAAAGCAAAAAAAAAAATGTAAAAACAAATTCTGCAATTATTTATAAGTGAACTTAAACTATTCCCCCATAAAGTACAACTTGTCTAGAATAAAACTAGGCCTCATAAAACTGCATCAGTGAAAAAAAAAAAAAAGTTACAAAGGTGGAAATGCAAGAAGGCAAAAACTAAAAAAAATGTTCTGGTTATTAACTACTTTTCAGGCATTCGGGTTAAAAGAGTTTGCGCATTTAAGGGTCTAACCTATCTAAAAGGAGCATCTACCTATCTGCCTGTCTAAATTTGTAGGAGGGGCTGCTTATTACAGTGGAGAAAATAAGTATTTGATACGCTGGCGATTTTGCAAGTTTTCCTACCTACAAAGAATGGAGAGATCTGTAACATTTATTTATCATAGGTACACTTTGACTGTGAGACAGAATCTAAAAAAAAATCTAGCAATCTGTTATGGAGTCTGCAGATATTCAAATATATAGATCCCCGGAGGTGCTATGCTCCAAAAAGACAGTCCCAATCAAATTGCAAAACAGAAGAATTGTGGCAGCACTCACCGATCATTGTATGGTGGTAATATACAGTCTGCAGAGCCTGTGTATACTGGTATTTACCACTATATGGTCACTGTATGGTGGTAATATACAGTCTGCTGAGCCTGGTGTGCACTGGTATCTGCCCTTATGTGGTCACTGTATGGATGTAATATACAGTCTGCAAGGCCTGTGTACACTAATACTTACCACTATATGGTCACTGTATGGTGGTAATAGTGGCTTTGGTGTAACCGTTTACATTCAGTAACAGTACGATGGTATTATTCAGACCATTTATGGTGTTCATGATGTGGCGGTATTTTTAGGTGCTGTGTATTGTTGTTGTTAATACTATTGGTCTTGATATACTGATTGTCAGTAACAGTATAGTGGTATTAGTCATTAAATGGTAGTAATATGTGGCGGTTGTAATGGCCAGAGAGGTGGATCCGCTGGACCACCACAAGCGATGGTAACAGCCACGCCAGGGAGCGGAATCTAAGCAGGTCCCGGTTTTCACCAGAGCCCGCCGCAAGACGGGATGGACTTGCTGTAGTGGGAGTCCTACTAGTTCGCTATCCCTGGTGCGACTTGCCTGCGGTGGCGGCCCCATGTGCAATGAGGTACCAAATCGTAACACGAGGACGGGCAGGCAGGTCAGGGCAGACATCGAAGATTCAGAGTCAAGAAACGTAGGCAGAGGTCAGGAACACGGCAAGTCGAGATACACAAGAATGCTTTCTCTAAGGCTCAGAAGCAACAAAGATCCAGCAGGGAAGTGATGTGGCCAAAACCAATATATAGGGTCAGCGCCCGGCAATCATCCAATTACCAGCGTGCTGGCCCTTTAAATTTACATGAACGCGTGCGCACCGACCATCAGGGGAAGCAGACGGGACAGGAGCACGGTCAGGTAAGCGAGTGCGCCCGTGGACCGTCCCGTGACCAGCGGCACTACCCGACCCCGGCAGGGATCCCAAGGGGAGACCACGGGTGCACCCACGGCCCACGAGCCGGACCACGGCGCCACTCGTGACAGTACCCCCCCACTTAGGGCCCCAGTTCTTCTTAGCCTGAAGAAACCTGCGGACGAGGTCATGCTGGAAAATATTCAATTCTGGCTCCCAGGATCTCTCTTCGGGCCCGAAACCTTTCCAGTCAACCAGGAAGAATCGTTTTCCCCTGATGGATTTCATGGCCAAGATGTCCTTTACTTCAAAGATGTCAGCAGAATCTGCCACCGGGGAAGTCGAAGCATTCCTCTGAGCGAACCGGTTCAGGAGCAGAGGCTTTAGAAGGGAGACATGAAAAGCGTTTGGGATCCGTAGCAATGGGGGTAAGCACAGCTTGTATGTCACTGGGTTAAGCTGCCGAAGCACGTTGAAACGACCCAAGAACTTAGGACCCAATTTATAACTGTGAATCTTCAGGCGCACGTACTTTGAAGAAAGCCAAACTCTGTCCCCTGGGAGGAATGTCGGAGCAGGTCTTCTCCTCTTGTCTGCCTGAGTCTTCATACGAGCAGAGGCCCGGAGCAGGGCACGTCGAGTGTCTTGCCAGATGGCCTTGATATCCCGGGGGCGGGTGGTGGCCATAGACCACAAAACATGGAGAAACTGCATCTGAGTCGCGATGATTGTAAGAGAACTCGGCACAGGGAAGCAGCTCGGCCCAGTTGTCCTGACGTCCGGACACAAAATGACGCAAGTATTAACCCAAAATCTGGTTTACTCTCTCCACTTGTCCATTGGTCTGAGGGTGATAGGCCGATGAGAAGTCCAACTTGACTTGCAATCGAGAACACAAAGCACGCCAAAATCGGGATACGAATTGTACACCCCGATCGGAGACGATGTGCGATGGTAACACATGCAGACGAAAAATATGCCGGAAGAAGTGGCCGACCAATTGTGGAGCAGACGGAAGACCGAGAAGAGGCACGAAGTGAGACATCTTCGAGAACCGGTCCGTGACCACCCAGATGACAGAATTCCCCAAAGAAACAGGTAAGTCCGTGATGAAATCCATGGCTATATGTGTCCATGGAGACTCTGGAACTGGCAGCGTCAGCAGGAGACCTGCAGGTCTATGGCTTGGAACCTTGTTCCGAGCACACGTGGCACAGGAGAGAATGAAGTCCTTGACGTCCTGAGTCATCCACCAGTAGTGCCGGGAGATAAGAGCAAAGGACATCCGTACCCTGGGGTTGCCAGCCAGAAGGGAACTATGCCCCCACTCCAGAATCCTTTTCCTGAGCGCCGGACGCACGTATGTCTTGCCCGGTGGGACGCCTTGGAGGTCTACAGGAGCCACGTGGACCAACCGTTCAGGGGAAATAATGTGCCGAGATACGGGTTCTTCACTGACAACATCAGAGGCATTAGAGAGGGCATCAGCCTTGACATTTTTCTCAGCAGGCCGGAAGAGAATGCGAAAGTCAAAGCGTGAGAAAAAGAGAGACCACTTGGCTTCGCGAGGGTTTAGACGCTGGGCCGCTGGAGGTGCTTGTGATCCGTAAAAATGTCAATTGGGTGACGGGCTCCCTCCAGCAGATGTCGCCACTCTTCCAGGGCTAACTTGATGGCCAACAGCTCCCGATCCCCAATGGCATAAATCTGCTCCGCCGGCGAAAAAGTCTTGGAGAAGAACCCGCATGTGAGAGTCTTGCCTTTGGCACTTTTCTGTGTGAGCACCGGCCCTGCCCCCACGGAAGAAGCGTCCACCTCCAAGGAGAAAGGCTTCTCAGGGTCTGGCAGGACCAAAACAGGCACTGAGGAGAAGGCAGTCTTTAGTTCGGTGAACGCCTTTTTGGCCGCTGGAGGCCAACATCTCAAGTTCGCGTTCTTCCTAGTGTGGGCCACGATGGGAACCACCAGAGAAGAGAAGTGGGGAATGAATTTCCGGTAATAGTTGGCGAAGCCCAGGAAGCGTTGTATATCACAAAGACCGACAGGTCGGGGCCATTGCAGGAACGCAGAGAGTTTAGCAGGATCCATCTGCAGACCCTTATCAGAAACTATATATCCGAGGAATGGCAGGCTGGTCTGATGGAACAAGCATTTCTCCAGCTTGGCGTATAGACAGTTGTTGCGCAGACATCTCAGAACATGGCGCACCTGTGTCCGATGGGTCTGAATGTCTGGAGAAAAAATCAGGATGTCGTCCAGATACACTATGACGCAGGTGTATAGTAGGTCTCTGAAGACGTCATTGACGAATTCCTGAAAAACAGCTGGAGCGTTACAAAGCCCAAAGGGCATCACAAGATATTCAAACTGCCCATCTCGAGTATTGAAAGCCGTTATCCATTATTCCCCCTCTTATATTCTAATAAGATTATATGCCCCTCGCAAGTTCAATTTGGAAAACACCTTGGCCCCCTGGAGTCAGTCAAAGAGCTCAGAGATCAGCGGAAGTGGGTAACGGTTCTTCACAGTGATCTTGTTTAGACCTCTGTAATCAATGCACAGATGAAGTGAGCCATCCTTTTTCTGCACGAAAAAGCTCTGGCTGGAGAGGAAGACTTGCAAATAAAGCCCTTCTGCAAATTCTCCCGTATATAGGCCGACATGGCCTGAGTCTCTGGCACAACAGGTAGACCCTTCCCAGAGGGGGACTGGTACTGGGGAGGAGGTCTACCAGGCAGTCATAGAGCCGATGAGGCGGCAGTGTCTCAGCCTGTTTCTCCGAAAACACATTCACAAAATCCTGGTACTCCGCAGGGAGGCCTGGCAGAGGCTTGGTGGGCAACTGTGGAGAAGTGGTAAACACCGGGCATGGTGCCACCAGACAGATATCCTGGCACTCCGGTCCCCAAAGGAGCGTAGGGGCATGACGTTGCAGCCAGGGAAGCCCCAAAAGGATCGCCAAGGAAGACCGAGGCAGACTGTGGAAAGAGATTTTCTCCTTGTGCAGGATCCTTACGAGAAGGGACACAGGCCAGGTGATGAACTGAATGGGGTCACTAAGGAGCTCCCCACTGACCAATGAAATAACCAACGGCTTTTACAGCCGAAGTACAGGCAGACGGTAACGGGAAACCAAAGAAACATTGATAAAATTCCCAGCAGACCCAGAGTCCAGGAAGGCCGGAACCCGGAAGGAAAGACCAGCATCAGAAGTGACCCCTACCGGCATCATCAATCGTGGAGAGGAAGAATTAGCACCTAGGGACGCCTCTTCCACAGGACCTAGGTGCGAGCGTTTCCTGAAGGGCGTAGCGGGCAGCTTCTGCAGAAATGGTCCAGGCTGGCACAGTAGAGACATAAGTTCTCCGCCCGAAGGCAGGACAGCTCTTGCTCCGACAAGTGGGCCCGATCCATCTGCATGGGTTCCTCACTGGAGGTCTGTGGAAGTGGCAGCGGCGACCTCTGGAACACTGGAGCCAGGCGAGGTAGTCGACATGAATGCTTGGCATGGTGGCGGAGAACCTCCTGTCTTTCCGCGAAACGCACATCTATGCAGGTGGCCAGGTGGATTAATTCGCCCAGAGAAGATGGGATGGCTCTTGCTGCTAGGGCGTCCTTGACCATACTGGACAGGCCCTTCTTGAGAGTGGTGCAAAGTGCGGCGTCATTCCAGGATAATTCCGAAGCCAGAGTACGGAACTGAACCGCATAGTCGCCCGTGGTGGAGTCACCCTGACGTAGATTCAGAAGTGCCGTCTCGGCTGATGATGCACATGCAGGCTCCTCGAAGACGCTGCGGAACTACTTGAGGAAGGACTGTATGTCTGCTGTCACAGGATTGTTTAGGTCCCAGAGGGGATGTCTCCCAAGCCAGGGCCTTTTCGGATAGCAGGCTCACCACAAACGCTACCTTAGACCTTTCTGTGAGGAACTGATCAGCCAGCTCCACGTGCATAGAGCACTGGGTAATGAAACCCCTGCAAAGCTTCGGGTCCCCATTGAATTTGGAGGGTAGTGGTAACCGAAGCCAACCGGACAGAAGGTGTAAACCGAACCTTGGGCGGAAGTGGCGACTGCTGCTGGGATGCAAGGAGTTGCCGCATCATGGCGGATAGCTGGGCCATACTGTGCTTGTTGAGCGATCTGTTGCGATGGCTGGGCTAAGATGGTCGTAAGGTCGGCTATACTAGGCAGGGGCACCTTGGCGGGATCCATGGCTGGATCTTACTGTAACGGCCAGAGAGGTGGATCTGCTGGACCACCGCAAGCGATGGTAACAGCCACGCCAGGGAGCGGAATCTAAGCAGGTCCAGGGTCAGTGCCCAGCAATCATCCAATTACCGGCGCGCTGGCCCTTTAAATTTACATGAACGCGTACCGACCAGCAGGGGAAGCAGACGGGACGGGAGCGCGATCAGGTAAGTGGGTGCGCCTGCGGACCGTCCCGCGGCCAGCGGAGCTACCCGACCCCGGCAGGGATCCAAGGGGAGACCACTGGTGTATCCGCGGGCCAGACCGCAGCGCCACTCGTGACAGCGGTATTATTTGATCCTTGCTATTGGTAATATTGGTCTTGGTATACTGGTTTGGTCAGCAGTATTATGGTGGTATTAGTACTACAGTCATGGCCAAAAGTTTTGAGAATGACACAAATATTATATTTTCACATGATCTGTTGCCCTCTGGTTTTTATGTGTTTTTGTCAGATGTTTTTATCACATACAGAAATACAAGGGCAATCATATTATGATTAACAAAAGCTTTTATTGACAGTTAGAATGAGTTCATGCAGCAAGTCAATATTTGCAGTGTTGACCCTTCTTCTTCAGGACCTCTGCAATTCTCCCTGGCATGCTCTCAATCAACTTCTGGACCAAATCCTGACTGATAGCAGTCCATTCTTGCACAATCAATGCTTGCATTTTGTCACAATTTGTTGGTTTTTGTTTGTCCACCCGTCTCTTGATGATTGACCACAAGTTCTCAATGGGATTAAGATCTGGGGAGTTTCCAGGCCATGGACCCAAAATCTCTATGTTTTGTTCCCTGAGCCATTTAGTTATCACCTTTGCTTTATGGCAAGGTGCTCCATCATGCTGGAAAAGGCATTGTTGATCACCAAACTGCTCTTGGACGGTTGGGAGAAGTTGCTCTTGGAGGACATTCTGGTACCATTCTTTATTCATGGATGTGTTTTTTAGGCAAGACTGTTAGAGAGCCGATTCCCTTGGCTGAGAAGCAACCCAACACATGAATGGTTTCTGGATGCTTTACAGTTGGCATGAGACAAGACTGGTGGTATCGCTCAACTTGTCTTCTCCGAACAAGCTGTTTTCCAGATGTTCCAAACATTCGGAAAGGGAATTCATCAGAGAAAATGACTTTACCCCAGTCCTCAGCAGTCTACTCCCTGTACCTTTTGGCAGAATATCAGTCTGTCCCTGATGTTTTTTTCTGGAGAGAAGTGGCTTCTTTGCTGCCCTCCTTGACACCAGGCCTTGCTCCATGAGTCTCCGCCTCACAGTGCGTGCAGATGCACTCACACCTGCTGCTGCCATTTCCTGAGCAAGCTCTGCACTGCTGGTAGCCGATTCCGAAGCTGAAACACTTTTAAGAGACGGTCCTGGCGCTTGCTGGTCTTTCTTGGGCGCCGTGGAGCCTTTTTGGCAAACAATGGAACCTCTCTCCTTGAATTCCTTGATGATGCGATAGATTGTTGACAGGTGCAATCTTTCTAACTGCGATATTCTTCCCTGTTAGGCCAGTTTTGTGCAGTGCAATGATGACTGCACGTGTTTCTTTAGAGATAACCATGGTTAACAGAAAGAGAAACAATGATGCCAAGCACCAGCCTCCTTTTAAAGTGTCCAGTGGTGTGATTCTTACTTAATAAGACAGATTGATCTCCAGCCCTGTCTCATCAACACCCACCCTGTGTTAATGGAGCAATCACTGAAACGATGTTAGCTGGTCCTTTTAAGGCAGGCCTGCAATGAAGTTGAAATGTGTTTTGGGGGAAAAAGTTCATTTTCTAGGCAACTATTGACTTTGCAATTAATTGCTGTTAAGCTGATCACTCTTTATAACATTCTGGAGTATATGCAAATTGCCATTATAAAACCTGATGCAGTAGACTCTGTAAAAATTAACATTTGTATCATTCTCAAAACTTTTGGCCATGACTATATATAGTGGTGATAATTTTGTATCTACTGACCCACAAAATACAGATAACAAGTCTATTAAAGTGTTCAGTGTAAAAACAAACTAAACCCAAAAAGCAAAGCCACAACTTACTTTTTTTCCCTGGTCATCCCACAAATTAGATTTTTTTGGGGGGAGGGGGAGGAAAAGATGTAACAGACACTTGTTTTTCTTTAGCTCCATTTAAAATAAGTTTTCTTCTACTAGACAATCCCTTTAAATAGAAATAATTTTGCGCAGCATGCTACACCGCGGACATCCATCATACCAAGATAGGGAACAAAGTTGTGGTTCACAGTCTTTGTCTGCGAGTACAGAGGCCCAAGCTGAAGTTTAGCACTCTGGTTCATGAGTCTTTAGCTACCCCCCTGTACAGGGGGGTCCGTATACCTTCCTAGAAGGGGGCATATATATACACTCACCGGCCACTTTATTAGGTACACTTGTCCAACTGCTCGTTAACACTTAATTTCTAATCAGCCAATCACATGGCGGCAACTCAGTGCATTTAGGCATGTAGACATGGTCAAGACAATCTCCTGCAGTTCAAACCGAGCATTAGTATGGGGAAGAAAGGTGATTTGAGTGCCTTTGAACGTGGCATGGTTGTTGGTGCCAGAAGGGCTGGTCTGAGTATTTCAGAAACTGCTGATCTCCTGGGATTTTCACGCACAACCATCTCTAGGGTTTACAGAGAATGGTCCGAAAAAGAAAAAACATCCAGTGAGCGGCAGTCCTGTGGGCGGAAATGCCTTGTTGATGCCAGAGGTCAAAGGAGAATGGGCAGACTGGTTCGAGCTGATAAAAAGGCAACAGTGACTCAAATAGCCACCCGTTACAACCAAGGTAGGCAGAAGAGCATCTCTGAACGCACAGTACAGCGAACTTTGAGGCAGATGGGCTACAGCAGCAGAAGACCACACCGGGTGCCACTCCTTTCAGCTAAGAACAGGAAACTGAGGCTCCAATTTGCCCAAGCTCATCGAAATTGGACAGTAGAAGATTGGAAAAAAACGTTGCCTGGTCTGATGAGTCTCGATTTCTGCTGCGAAAATTCGGATGGTAGGGTCAGAATTTGGCGTCAACAACATGAAAGCATGGATCCATCTGCCTTGTATCAACGGTTCAGGCTGGTGGTGGTGGTGTCATGGTGTGGGGAATATTTCTTGGCACTCTTTGGGCCCCTTGGTACCCAATTGAGCATCGTTGCAACACCTTGTTGAATCTATGCCCGAAGATATTGAGGCAGTTCTGAAGGCAAAAGGGGGTCCAACCCATTACATAGCATGGTGTACCTAATAAAGTGGCCGGTGAGTGTGTATATATATATATATATATATATATATATATATTATATATTTTATATTTTTATATTTTATACATAGAAGATGACGGCCTATATACCTACAGGGGGTCTACATACCTACAGGAGCTTATATTTTTATATACAGCAGACCTGTAAAATTGCCTACAGGTGCCTATATAACTACCTACAGGGGGTCACTATACCTATCTACAGGGTTCTATATAGTTACATACAGGTGCCTATATATTTATCTATAGGGGTCTACCTACCTACAGGGACCCATATATATCTACAAGGGGCCTATATATCTAACTCCAGGGGATCTAAACACCTACCTACAGGGTACCTAAATACCTTCATATAGGGGGCCTATATACCTTTGTACAGCTGGCCTATATACCTACCTTCCAGGGGCCTATATACCTACCTAAAAGAGGGTTTATGTATCTGCCTATCCTAATTTTTGGGGTGTACCTACGTACTATATTCGGGGTTTACTTACATACTATTTTAGGACACAAAAGACTAAAACTTGGTACACAAAGCCCTTTTATTGTTTGGGACACAAGAGTGTCATTATGAACATTGGCGGAGCTTTAGAAGGGAAGTTTGTACAGAGGTGGGAATTCATAACGAGATGCTGGAAATGTTTATATGGTAAATTCTGCAAGGACGACTCATGACTAGAAGTTTTCATGGCGGTCTGGACCCAGTAGAGAAGAAAAAGAAAAGAGAATAAGAAAAGGGAATGACTCCTCAGAGAAGAAGTCTCCAAAAAGTCCCTAAAAGTAACAGTACTGTTATCACTTATATGTGTGCAGAGCCTGTGTATAAGTGGTATTTACCACTATATGGTCACTGTATGGCAAAAATATTTGTCATAGTATAATGGTTTATATCCAGTATAGTGTATGATATATTTAGTATTACTAATGTGGTTACACCAAAAAGTATCTTACAATGCTCCCAAAATCCCCCTCTATGAATTATCAATTTTATATAAAAAAAATATCTAAAAAGCTTTAACAAAAAATTATTAGCATAAAATTACTAAAGAATGGTCATGGTCTACTGGCATTAGTCAGTCACCATGTAGTCCTGATATGTTGTCATAATGTGGTGACATGATTCAGTCACTAAGTGGTGATGATATGTGGTGGTATTATTCAGTCATTCACTATGGGTAGGTGAACTTATTGGTAATATTAGCCTTTGGAGCCTGGTTTTGTGCAGCAGTATGATTTGGTAAATGTATGACCATTCTTTAGTAATTTTATGCTAATAATTTTTTGTTAAAGCTTTTTAGATATTTTTATTTATATAAAATTGATCATTCATAGAGGGGGATTTTGGGAGCATTGTAAATTACTTTTTGGTGTAACCACATTAGTAATAAACACAGAGCCAATTTTAAATAAAGGTGGTTTGGAAACAACCACTTAATTAACACAATAGGATTTCACATATTACAGTAAGTCACGTAGAAAAATTAATCCTATTAAAACATACTTTATTATTGTAATAGTAGGCTTACCGTTATAGCAGACCAGAGGTGTGGATCCACTGGACCACCACAAGCGGTGGTATAAGCCATGCCAGGGAGTGGCATGTAAGTAGGTCCGGTACTCACCAGAGCCCGCTGCAAGGCAGGTTGCTGTAGCGAAACACTACCAGTTCGCTACCCCTGACGAGACTTGCGTGCGGTGGCAGATGAGGTGTAGCATGGTACAAAATCGTCAGGCAAACTCGTAGTCGGGGACAAGCAGGAAGGTCAGAAGGTTAGTAGTCAATGGATGGAGGCAAATGGAACTGGTACACGGAAATGACAGGAATAACTTCTGTAATACTTTCTCGGATAGGCTAGGGCACTATAGATTCGGTGGGGAAGTGAGAGGCAGGATGGGTAATATAGAACCGATGCTCCTCAATTATCCAATTACCGGTGCACTGGCCCTTTAAATTTCACAAGGCTGATGCACATGCGCCCTAGGGAACCAGGTCGCGCTAGGCAGCAGAGACTGCGCAGGAAGCGAGGAGAGGTAAGTTATGGGTGCCGGGAGCTGGATCACAAGTGCGCCCGAGGCCCACACTTTGGCCTCCCCTTCTTTCTGGCATGGAGAAATTTTAGAAGAAGCTTACGGTCCATAATGTTCTCCGGCTCCCATGTCCTTTCTTCTGGCCTGAACCCCTTCCAGTCAATAAAGGGTCTTCACCGTCTTCATGGCCAGGATCTCCTTCACAGCAAAGACATTAGTGGTATTAGCCTTAGGAGAAGGGGGTGCAACCGTCTGAGAAAAATGATCCAGGATGAGTGATTTAAGCAGGGAGATGTGGAAGGAGTTCAGGATATGCATTTTGAAGTCCTTTGTCCGAGATTATGTAGCCAAGGAAGAGGAGGCTGGTTTGGTGAAAGAGGCATTTCTCCAGTTTGGCATAGAGACGGTTTTCAAGTAGACATCTGAGTACCTGGCACACATGAGACCGATGGGCTTTCAGATCAGGAGAGAAAACCAGGACGTCATCCAGGTATATGACAACACAGGAGTATAGGAGATCACGGAAAATTTTGTTAACAAACTCCTGAAAGACTACCATGGCGTTGCAAATGCCAAAGGGCATGACTAAGTATTCTAAATACCAGTCACGGGTATTGAAGGCCGTCTTCCACTCGTCACCTTCCCGAATACGAACAAGATTCTAGGCCCCCTGCAAGTCCAACTTGGACAAAATTCTGTCAAAGAGTTCCGTGATAAGCGCTAAGGGGTAGTGGCTTTTAATGGTTATTTTGTTGAGACCGCGGTAATCTATACAGGGACATAGCGAACCATCCTTATTTTCTACAAAGAAGAACCCGGCTCTGGCTGGAGAGGAGGACTTGCGGATAAAGCCCTTCTGGAGGTTTTCTTGTATGTAGGCCAATATGGCCTTGGTCTCTGGAACAGACAACAGATAGATCCTGCAGAAAGTTGAACCGGACATGAGCATAGTCAGACATGTAGAGGGACTGTTCATATCTAGGCATGCCTCTCCTACATGGCCTAGGTGTGTGCGTTTCCCAGATGTGGGCAGTTTCTGCGGTAGTGCTCAGGACTGACACAGTAAAGACATAGAATCCCCTCATGTCATCGTGACCATTCTTGCTGGGTCAGATGGGCTCTGTCCACTTGCATGTGTTCCTCAACAGGAGGTTGTGTAGGCGAGAGTGCATGCTTTTGAAAGACCGTAGCCAGGCGAGGTCCACATGGACTAAAAACTTCACTTGTCAGTTTACAATTTTGGATCTTGGATTTTCTGGTAGCCATGATAGCTCTATTTTTCTAAAAATTTATAATTGATTATAGTAGCTATTTTTGTTTTTTCCTATCCTTCCTGATGAACCTTGGATACTGAAGGTGAAACGCGTTGGAGTTGATGGAATTGATCTTTTGAGGTGGCTCTGATATTATCATTGGAGTTTTGTTAAAATTGGCTACTTTAGCTTATTATATTGGTAATATAGTCAATTTTGGCTATTTTTGGTTCTGTTATATTTAGATCTGTCTTATTTCCCTGGTGTATTTGTTCTGTTCCCCTACCTACCCTTTTGGCATTTTGTGTATTCTACTCTTGATAGGGTTTTTTAGGGTTGGTTAGGAGGTTCCAGTGTGGGGCTGGCCTTCTCGGGGCGTTTACCTTAGGTAGGGATTGATAAGAAAGTATATATACATAAGTATATGTGTGTCTTTTAAATTAATATAATAAAGTATGTTTTAACAGGATTAATTTTTTTTCTGTGACTTACTGCAACCACATTAGTAAATGAGTGCCAATCTTTTTTTCACACATTCCATGCACTATTATTTCCATACACAATGGCTCTCAATCTTTAATGTGGTTTCACCAGAAAAAGTGTCTTAAAATGCACCAAAAAGTGTCACATTTCTGGCACATACACATTCATTATGAGCTAAAAACACTTTCTGCACACTGCTCAACACGGAGTAGTAGCCATAGCTTAATAGGACAGTAGGCCATGACACTTCTACGCACTGCTTGACACGGGGGCATGGTTTACCGAAAGATCATTGTGGCTTCCTGATATAATATACCAAAATTCTAGTGTAAACAGTAAGCCCAAAAAAACTTGTCCAAAAGTTAGACAAGCCTAAAGACAACCCAATTAATCAATCTGCATGAGCCAGTTCGATATATCTAATTATTTTAGGCTGCCTGTTTAAGTTTACACTGGCTAACTTTTAGAAAGCCATAGTAAGTGAGGGCCAATGAGTGTAAGTAAAAAAAAAAATAAAGACAATTAGCTATAGTGGTAGCGAAATACTGAAGGCACATACAGTATAAGTAGAAATCTCATGCCCTTCTACTACCAATAAGTAAGACAGCCATATCAAATATACTCCGTTAGCCACAAAAAGGTATCGCCTGATTTCTTCACTCTTCTACAACCATATCTAAAATCAGACTGGCCCACCATGGAGCTGGTGGAACTCCCACAGGGCCCCTGAGCATACTAGGCCTGGTGCTACAGGTGCTTCTCAGTTAATTAGAATATCAGCTAAAAGTTATTTTTTTCTTCAGTAATTCAATTCAAAAAGTGAAACTTATATATTATATAGAGTCATTACAAACAGGGCGAACTTTTTCAAGTGTTTATTTATGTTAATCCTGATGATTATGGCTTACAGCCAAGGAAAACCCAAAAGTCATTATCTCAGAAAATTAGAATATTTTATAAGACCAACTGTAAAAAATGTTTGGATCACAGAAATGTTGGCCAAATGAAAAGTGTGTACAGTAAATGCACTCAATACTTGGTCGGGGCTTCTTTTGCATGAATGGCTGCATTAATGCAGCGTGGCATGGATGCGATCAGCTGGTGGCACTGCAGAGGTGTTATGGAAGCCCAGGTCGCTTTGATAGCATTCAGCTTGTCTTCATTGTTGGGTTTGGTGTCTCTCATCTTCCTCTTGACACAGATTCTCTGCTGGGTTAAGGTCTGGCGAGTTTGCTGGCCAATCAAGCACAGTGATACTGAGGTTATTAAAAAAGGTATTGGTACTTTTGGCAGTGTTGGCAGGTGCCAAGTCCTGCTAGAAAATTGAAAATGAAAATTCCGTGTCCAAAAAGTTTGTTGGCAGAGGTAAGCATGAGGTGTTCTAAAATTTCCTGGTAGACGGCTGCGCTGACTTTGGTCTTGATAAAACTTGTGGTTAATAATTTCGGGTGATATATTTAAGTAATGGACCTAGAGTCTCTATTCGTACCCGCATGCACGTCTGTGTAGGGCGATTTCTCCTTCCCCGCCTTCGGCTTCTAAACAGTTCATAGAGTAGACGTGTGCATATGAAACATAGCAGCAAAATTTATTGAAGACATAAATACAAGTATAAAAATGTATACAACATACTTGTATCCTGGGTAGTCTCGTCCGCGGCGTACTGGTGTAGTGTAAACACTATCCAAGAAAGATATAATCTGAGTCCATGTGATGCATGTAGCACGGCAATACCAGTCTACCAGGCTGGTCTTGATAAAACACAGTAACCTACAACAACAGATGACATAGCTCCCCAAACTATCACTGATTGTGGAAAATTCACACTGGACCTCAAGCAGCTTGGATTGTGTGTCTCTCCAGTCTTTCTCCAGACTTTGGAACCTTGATTTTCAAATGAAATGCAAAATGTACTTTCATCTGAAAACAACACCTTGGACCACTGAGCAACAGTCCTCTTCTCCTTGGCCCAGGTAAGACGCTTCTGGCGTTGTCTACTAGTCATGAATGGCTTGACACATGGAATGAGACACTTGTAGCCCATGTCCTGGATATGTCTGTGTGTGGTGGCTCCTGAAGCACTGGCTCCAGTAGTAGTCCACTCCTTGTGGATCTCCCCTAAATTTTTGAATGGCCTTTTCTTAACAATCCTATCAAGGCTGTGGTTATCCTGGTTATTTGTACACCTTTTTCTACCACAGTTTTTTTTTTTCCCTCAACTTACCATTAATATGGTGATATAGCACTCTGTGAACAAACAGCTTCTTTAACAATGACCTTTTGTGGCTTACCCGCCTTGTGGGTGTCTTTGATTGTTTCTGGAATCTGTCAGTCGCAGTTTCCCCCCATGCTGTGTCGCCTAGAACCAGACTGGGGGTTTTTTAAAACGTTTAGAAAGCATTTGTAGGTGCTTTGGGTTAATTTTCTAATTTTCTGAGAAAAGATTTTTGGGGTTTTCCTTGACTGTAAAAAATTTTTCCTCAGATTAAAAAAAAAAAAAAACTTGAAAATTTTCACTCTGTATGATATTAATATGGTTTAATTTTTTAAATTAAATTACTGAAAAAATAATTTTGCTGATATTCTATTTTATTGAGAGGCACTTGTACTTTTCAACCAGGAGGAGCTTCCCGCCCAGGCTGGATCACTGCATCGTCTCTTGTAGACCGCAGGCTTGTTTAGTTTTGCCATTGGATTCCTTGAAGGATTTCCCTGAGCGGGCAGCTAATGACACACTGCATCACGTGCCGCGATGGGGGTTTTAAAAGTTTTTTTTTTTAATTTTGATCTTGAAAAAAAAATTTAGTTTGGGGGGGCCCCCTTACAAAGGGTGCTTATTATAAGGGGAGATTTTTAACCCAAAGGGTTTGGGGGGGGTTTTCCGATGGGGGCCCTTTGTTTTGTTTTTTCCCCCGTTTTTTGGAACGGGGGGGTTTTCTATGGTTTGGGAATGACCTACCCTTTTTGGGGTGTTTTGGGTTCAATTTTTGGGTGGGTTTTTCCTTTTTGGGTAAAGGGGTTTGTTGAGGGGGGTTTATAGAGATGTTTGGGAAAAAGGGGGGCTCAAAATTTTGTGGGGGTTCGTTAGTAAAATAGGGGAAGTTGTCGGATCGTTTGTTAAGGTGTGGGGAATTAAGCAAAACCGTGGATGTAGCGTGTGAAAAGGGATTTTTTTTGGAGTTGGAGAAATTTGGGGTTTTTGGGAAAGGTTTTTGTTGGGTTTGTTTGTCCAATTTTGGGGTTTTTGGGGTGTGCGTTTTTTTCCGTTGTGGGATGTTGTTTGATTGAAAGTTTTGGGGGTTAAAATTTTTTGGGAAAAGGGGCTTGTTGCGTTGGGTAATTGGGGGGGTTTTGGAAAAAAAATTTTTTTTGGGTTTAAAAGGGGTTTTTACGTTTTTTTTTTATTTTTTTTTTAAAAAAAATTTTTGGGGGGGGTTTTTTTGGGTCCCTGGGGGTGTTTGTTGAATGAAGGGAGGGGAAAAGGACCAGTTGGTTTTGGGAAATTTGGGGCGTATCAGTAGGAAAAGAAAGGGTCGGGGGGGGGGCCAAAAAGGGGGGGGGGAAAGGGCAAAAAAAAGGGGAAAAAGGGGAGAAAAAAAGGCCCTTATGGGTGATGAAGGGCGGGGGGTGGGGCCCTTTGGGGGTAGGCGGGAAGGCCGATTTTTGGGGGGAGGGGGGGTTTCATGGTTTTTAAAATCGGGGGGGGGGGTTTTAGGCGCAGGCCGGGGGGAGGGGCGGGGGGGAGTTGGGGGGGGGGCGGCGGGGGGGGGGAAAGGGGCGGAGGGGGGGCGGGGGGGGGCCCCGGGGGGGGGTGGCAAACCCCGGGGGGGGAGGCTTTAAGGGGGAAAAAATTTGGCCCCGAGGTGTGGGGGGGGGTGGGGGCTGGGGGGTGCGGGGGTTGGGCCCCGGGGGGGTGGGAAAAAAAGGATGGGAAAGGGGGGGGGGGAAAAATTAGAGTGGGGAAAGAGAATAAAATGTTTTAAAAAGGGTTTAAATTTTGGGAGGTTTAAAAAAAAATTTAAAAAAAATTTCAAATACTATTAAGAAAGGGGGAAGGGGGGT
>JAODAL010029832.1:0-50937 GCA_025379985.1 Phyllomedusa bahiana | reverse complement strand
GGGGGGGGGGGGGAAAACTATCTACGGGGGCCCCTAACTGGGGGGGAGGGGGGAAAACTAACTCGGGGGGGGCCCTTTTAAGGGGGGGGGGGGAGAAACAATAAAAGGGGCCCCCAAATCGGGGGGGGGGGGGGAACTACTAAGGGGGCCCTGATACTAGGGGGGGAGGGGGGAACTATACATACTGGGGGCACTGATACTGGGGGGGAGAGGGGAAACTATACATACTGGGGGCCCTGATACTGGGGGGGGACTACACCTACAGGGGGCCCTGGATGGGGGGGGGGGAACTACACCTACAGGGGGCCCTGATACTCGGGGGTGGGGAAGCTATGCCTACAGGGGGCCGTAATACTGGGGGGGTGGGGACTATTTGTCTACAGGTGTCCCCATTGACTGGGGGAACTATTTGCCTACAGCGGGGGACTATTCTGCCTACAGAGGGGCCCTAATCTACAGTGGGGGACTATTCTGCCTACAGGGGGTCCCTAATCTACAGGCGGGGAGAGTATTCTGCCTACAGGGGGGCCCTAATCTATAGTGGGGGACAATTCTGCCTACAGGGGGGGCCCTAATCTCCAGAGGGCCCTATTCTACATACAGGGGTGCCCTAATCTACAAGGGGGGCTATTATGCCTACAAGGGGGCCCTAATCTACAGGAGGGGGACTATTCTGCCTACAGGGGGGCCCTAATCTACAGGAGGGGGGACTATTCTGCCTACGGGGGGGCCTTAATATACAGGGGGACTATTCTGCCTACATGGGGGCCCTGATCACGAGGAGGGGGACTATTCTGCCTACTGGGGGGTCTTAATCTCCAGGGGGGACTATTCTGCCTACAGGGGGGCCCTACTCTACAGGGGGGACAATTCCGCCTACTGGGGGGCCCTAACCTACCAGTGGGGGACTATTCTGCCTACAAGGGGGCCCTAATCTACAGAGGGCCCTATTCTACCTACAGGTATGGCCTAAGCTACAGGGGGCCCCCATTGCACCTAAATGGGAACCCTAAGCTACTGCCCGGGGGCCCGAAGCTGCCTACATCTCCCCAAGCTACCTAGCTACCGCCTGGGGGCCCCGTTGTACCTACCTACCGACTGAGGGAGCACCATAATTACCCGGGGATAATTCTTACCCTTTGGGCCATTATAAATGGGGAGTTTGTACATGGGGGGACGGGGCACTCACTTGTCTCAGGTGGTTGTGTTGTAAATTCTACAGGGACGAGTGGTGGATTGAGCAAGTCATCATGGAGGTCTGGACCGAATAGAGTAGAAAAGAGAAAGTGAATGAGTCCTCAGACAAGACGTCACCGTGAGGCCCAAATGTAAGTAAACTGTTGGAAAGCACCTGGTACCTGGTATCTACCACAAATAGGGTCACTGTATGGAGGAAAATATGGTTTTGGTATGAGGTTTATAATTAGAGATGGACGAATTCGTTTCTAACAAGTGGAATTCGTTTAAATTTCAGGAAAACTTGGGTTTTCTGAACGAAGTCGAAGATTGGGGAACTTCGGGTGAACGAAGTGTGCTTTTGATTGATTAAATGGCGCGATCACAGGGGCGCTAAAATGGGGCAAAGCACTCAGGGAGGAAGAAGGGCATAGCCTGCATGACATGTGCAGAAAATGAAGCCAATCAGAGACCGCGGGATTCTTTTGACGTCACCGCACTATATAAGTCCGGGCGCGACGCCGGGAGCTCACACTCCTCTCACTGTACTGATCAGGGAAGGGGGCGCCGCGGCTGATTAGATAACTCTCACTGAAGAACTGATTTTTTGTGGGGTGTCTCAGCTTGTCCCAGAGACTGCTTCTCTTAATGTTCTATTTCTGATTTTTTTGGGGTATTGGATCTGAAATCCAGTGTGCGTCCACTGCAGCTGCATAATACATTCAAAATCCAAGGGGATCTAAAACCAGTTCCTGTTGTATTCATTTAAAGATACTGCATTTTTACAATACAAATACCACTTCATTTTGGCTGCTCAATTCTATTGCGCAATTTACATCCAGGGGTTAATTAAGCGTTGTTTTGTTGGTGTGCTGACCCCCAAGGGAAACCGCATTTTCAACGCCAAAATATATACATTTTTCCTGTAGCATAATTCACAAGCGAAGGTTAATTACAATTTTAATCTCTTGTTGTGTGGCGTAGAAAACACGCAAAAGTAACACGCTACAAAGATACTAGTTTGTGGTTGCTCAATTCTTTTGCGCAATTTACATCCAGGGGTTAATTAAAGCGTTGTTTGCTGGTTTGCTGACCCCAAGAAACCGTCATTTTCAACGCCAAAATATATACATTTTTCCTGTAGCATAATTCACAAGCGAATTTTAATTTCAATTTTATCTATTGTTGTGTGGCGTAGAAAACACTCAATTGTAACACGCTACAAAAGCTACTAGTTTGTGGTTGCTCAATACGTTTGCGCAATATACCTCCAGGGGTTAATTAAGCGTTGTTTGCTGGTGTGCTGACCCCAAGAAACCGTCATTTTCAACGCCAAAATATATACAATTTTTCCCGTAGCATAATTCACAAGCGAAGATTAATTAAAATTTTATCTATTGTTGTGTGGCGTAGAAAACACGCAATTGTAACACGCTACAAAGCTACTAGTTTGTGGTTGCTCAATTCTTTTGCGCAATTTACATCCAGGGGTTAATTAAGCGTTGTTTTGCTGGTGTGCTGACCCCAAGAACCCGTCATATTCAACGCCAAAATATAGACATTTTTTCCTGTAGCATAATTCACAAGCAAAGGGTTTAAATTTAAACAATTTTATCTCTGTTTGTGTGGCGTAGAAAAACCCCGTAATTGTAACACGCTACAAAGCTACAAATTTTGCGGTTGCGCAATTTACACCCAGGGTTAATTAAGCGTTGTTCTGCAGTTGTACTCAGTAAAAAAAAACTTTGTTTTTCACCGCCACAGAGAAAATTCGGGTAGCATAATTCATATCCGAAGGTTAATTAAGCCTGTTTTGTGCTTTTAATATTCAGAAAAATACACAAGTTTTTAAACGGCACATACAAGTCAATTTTTCCTGCCCATTTGTGGAGCGCAAATTTATACCCAAAGGGGTTACCCAAGCTTCTTAGGGGTTCATTGGCGCCCAAATACAGGGTGTATATTTATCTATACAGATATCTTAAATCAAACAGTGTCTGTACATTTTAGAACAAACAGTATTTTCAGACAGAGAGGTGGCAGGCTCTCACCTGCGAGTGGCAGGGGCACAAAATTCCAGGCCCAGGTCGCAGCACAGCAAGGGGACGTCGCAGCAGGGGTCACTGGGTGAGGCCACAACTGCCGCTGTCATCTAGCGGCCGTGTGTTGTTCAGCAACCCAATGGTTCTTGATTGGTTGACTAGGTCATCCACTTCCCCCCAGTTTGACATCGAAAACCCCCAGCCAAGGGGGTGGGTTTTGGGAAACGTCGGGCACAACCCTTAGTTGGCAGGCCCAGAAGGGGTCAGCCCCCCCCAACCTTTTCCTTTCCCCCCCGCCTTTTTCCCCCCATCCGGTTTTCCCCAGAAGATCTACTATGGGGGCGGGGGTTTCAGCGCCTTTTTTATATAGCGAGGATGAACAATTTGAGGAGGGAAAGCCAAGCAGCTATTTTGGCAGGGGAAAGAAATGGGGCCAATACCCCCGTTTTCTTGCAGTAGGCGGCAAATTTTATAGATTTGAGAGCGGCATTGGAGGTCATTTTTGTGAGGGGTCAGCATCGCATACCAAGCCCGGGTGATGGGGGAAAAGCAGTGACAAATAAAAAAAATAGATGATGTTAAGCCGTCCGCATTTGGGAAACCCGGGTGAGGAAAGGGCTTCATAATCGCAGGGGGAAAGGGGGGGCGTCAGCTTGGCCGCAGGCAGCAGCGCAGCCAGAAGTCGGTTGTGGGGCCCCGGGGAGTGGGCGGGATAGCAGCAGTGTGAGGTCGGGGCCAAGGGGCCCCAGGGGGTTAAAAAACCCCCGCTTGCGGGGCCCAAAAAGTAGGGGACAGGGGTTTCACCCGGGGAAGCGGGGGGAAAGTATTTCACTCAAGGGGCGGGGGGTTTGGGGGAAAAATTTCCCGAAACTGGGTTGGTGTGGCAGTTCTTTCCCTAAGAAAAACCCGAGGACCCAAAAATATGGGTAAAATGAAGAATCTGTAAGCAGAAAGGGGAAGCATGGCCGGGGAGTAACGTTGGCACCTTTCCCCCCTGCGTCAACCCCTGAAACGCCCATCCGGGGGGCCTGGGAGAAACGGGCTCAATGTGGGGGCCCATCCTGCCGTCGCAAGCAACAGCCAGCAGCAGCCCCCAGTGGCACCAGGCCATTGCAGCCAGTAAGGCTCCACCACCTTGCAAAAGGGGAGCTTTTCCTTTGACTCATCCCCAGCCCAGATGTCCTGTCCTCGTACTCAGGGCCCCAGCAGTCGTTCAGCGAGGCGATTGCAAAGAGACAACACTATGCGTCCAAACCCAAAACCTAAGGTGCGCAGCTGACCGTGCTCCTGTCCAAGTTGTTGGTATGCAGTCCCCCCTTTTCCAAATAGTGGACTCTAACCTTTAGAGAACTAATGGCTTGTCCCCGAGCCAGAGGGAGAGTTCCAAAGCCTAATTTCTTTTCCCAAAAACTGCAGTACCAGCACTTCATAAATTGAGAACGAAGGTGGGCCAGTCCTTAACTTATGGGTCTTTCCAAGGTGCACGCAGCGCAGAGTTGGGCAGTAACTACGGTCAGGGCCAGTACATGTTCTTTGGGCCCCCACTGGGTGAATGTGCTTCCGGCCCGGGCACCCCAAACTTGGGGACAGGAAACGCCGCTTTCTCCCCCACGTTGTGAAATCTGCTCCGGGCCCCAATTCGCCTCCTCCTCCTCCACCCCACCCCATCGGCCCCCAAAAGTACTGTCCATCATCCCAATGTGTAGAGACAGCGGTGTCCGCGTTTACACCCTGGTTGCCTGGGCAAAAAAGTCAACAGGGGAGGAAGCCCCCGCGTCATGGAAAGAAACGATGTGTGGCTTTTCCCCCCAAAATGCAAATGGGAAAAACCATGGTGACGGACAAATGGGAGGAACATGGTTTTCCCAACTGCACCGAGGAGGGGGTCATGTCCCTGCATGGCGCACGTGTTAATTTTGGTTTGTAAAAAAAGGTTCCTGAAGTCTTCCCCCATTTTCAAACATTTTAAAAAATGGCCAGGAAACGTGCTGCATTTATCCATTCGTAAAAAAGCCGGGGAACCCCCCTCCTCGGGGTTGCAGTGGCAAAGGGCCCCCCCCAACCGCTCGATATGCGATGTTTCCACCCGTTGGATTCCAGCCTGCACATGTTTGGCCCGATGTATAACAGAAAAAGGCCCCATAACTTTTTTTGATACCGGCAGAAAAAATCTTCCTGTGTACTTTGATGTACCAGGGAGCTCAGGGTGACACCTGCCGTTTGGGGGCCCTTTTCGAGGGGGCGGTTTATTTGTCAGTCCCCGGGGGCAGGGGTGAATAACGTATTCCACTGTTTGTCCGGGAACAGATACTGAAAAATCGTCTGGGCAGGGGACTGGAGACGTGGCGACAAATTGTGGCACATGAGTCCAGTGGGGACTGAAAGGAGGAGGAGGAGGAGGACATTGGGAAAAACATTGTCTGGTGAAATGAGGGATTTTCTATCCAGGTGACAAGAGAGAGGGGGGCAGGAGCAGTGGGGGAGGTGGATGGAGATGGGAAGACAGAGATGACCCCCAAGCACCGTGGCAGTATACAGGGGGAAATGGAGGCAGGGAGCCCTCGGAGCATTTGTCAGATGTCCCGCACATGTTATTTCCCGGGCCCAGTACAGGAATAGTCAGCATCCGGCAAGGGATGACTTCTAGCTCCCCAACCCTAGGGACCCCCCGCTCCCCGGGCCCAAAATGTGACCCTTTTTCCCAGCTATTGAGGGGAGGACAAAACTAAAATATTGGGAAATCCTCTATAATCTTGGGCCACTGCCTTTGTGCGGCATCGCCCCTCCTGCAGGTCTGCCCGGGGGGGTTCCCAGCCTCAGGAACCTGCCGCGGCTGCGGGGGGCAGGGGGGGGGGTAGGACAGTCCGCCCCCATCAGCAGTAACCAAGTCGGAGTACTGATGAGGGGTTTCCTTCCCCCGCCTAGTGAGGAGGGTATCGCAGCAGCAGCAGCAGCACAGGCCCTGGTCAGTCCTGAACCAACAGGTGGGGGCCTACTTGGACCACCTGCCACCCCGTTAGAAGATCCGTGGACTACGGGAACCAAACGGGTGTTTGGCCCCCAAAATTGCAGTTTGCAGTGGGAAAAGGGGCCCCGCCCAACCAGTATGTGGCATCAGAGCGGGGGTTCAGTGCGGGGGGCCCATCGTTACCCCCAAAGGGGAACCCGCTTGCCACGGGAAAAGTGGAAAGACTGCCTTTGTAAGATGAATCAGGGTGGACGGGCCCGGGTTTTCACACCCAAAGCCTAGGCGCGATCAACCATGAGCCTCCCCAAACTGTGAGAAATGAGCTGGGTTCAAAATACCTGCCTCAGACATTTGAACCGCCCCCCCCTGTGCCACCTCGCTGAAAAGTTTCTCCCTCTGCCCCCAACCCCTTTCCCAAGGACTGGGATTGCCACCCACCTTACACTGGTCCTTGGCCCTGTTGACCCCCATGCTGCTGTGTGGCTTGGGTGCCGTGACCTCCACACTGTGTCATTGTGCCACTGTCTGTCCTTGCTCTGTGTGGGGGCTGCCGTGACCTACACCTGTGTCTTGTCCCACTTGTGGCTACTCCTGTTTTTGCCCCCTCCGAAAGTCATTATGCCACTGCCTGAAACCCCATGCTGCTGCTGTGGCTGCGCCCGTTTACATCCACATGTGTCATTGGCCACGTCCCGACCTCATGCTGCTGCTGTGGCTGCTGCCCTGACCCCCACACTGTGTCATTTTGCCACTGTTGACCTCATGGCTGTGGCTGCTGCCATGACCTACAAATGTGTATTTTCCCATCTGTGGCCCCACTTCTGTTTTTTCCACCCCCAGAATGTCATTGTGCTATCCTGCCTCATGCTGCTGCTGTGGGCTGCCGTGACCTCCCACTGTGTCATTGTCCCACTCTGTGGCCACTCCTTTTTTTTGCCACCCCGAATGTCATTGTGCCACTGCCTACCTCATGTGCTGCGTGGCTGCTGCCGTTACCTCCACCTGTGTCATTGTGCCCTGTCTGCCTCATGCTGCTGCGGGTTTTTCTGCCGTGACCTACACACTTGCATTGTGCCCCCTGTCTGACCCTGTGTGCTGTGGGCTCGTACCTACAAACTGTGTCATTGTCCCAAATGTCGACCAAGCTGCTGCTGGGCTAAATTTGCCCTGACCTAACACTCTTCATTGTGCCACTGTTGACCTTGCTGCTGCGCCCACCCCACCTGTGTCTTGTCCACTCTGTGCCCCATTCCTGTTTTTTCCATCCAAATGTATTGTGCCCCTGTCTGCCCATGCTGCTGTGGCTGCGCCCTCACCTCCCCCACTCTGTCATAAAAGTTGCCCCCTGAGCTCTAGCTTGTTTTTTTTCCGCTTTTCTGCATGATTTATCAGGGAAATTTCCCGCTTTGTTTTTTGGTCAGTTTTGCCATCTTAAGTGCCCCGGGGAAATTTTTTTGTGAAGCGATTCTAAGAGCGGCGGCAGTCTGGCATGTCTACTAAAACACAACATTGTATGAAGACCAAACCAAGCTCCCTCTGCATATTTAAGCATGGCACAACGTTCTACAGCACCCTGCAGGCTCTGTGCAGCCTGGAAATAGCTGTTTTTTAACGAGATTCGTGCTAAAGTAATTCGGAACAAAGTTATTTTTTGCCGAGAAATTCGGCGAAGTGAACGAAACGAATTTCGGGAAATTCGCCCATCTCTATTTATAATCACTAACAGTATGGCGGTATTCTTCAGTATTGTTATGTTGGCGATATATGGTGATGATGTGGTGGTATTATTAGGTGCTTGTATATTGTTGTTTTGTGATATTGGTCTTGGCATACTGGTTTAGTTAATAACATTATGGTGGGACTAGTCAGTATATGGTAGTGATAGGTGGCGGTATTATTTAGAATTTATATATTGTTGCTTGGCAATATTGGTCTGGGTATATTGGCTTTGCCAGTAACAGTATAATGGTGACATGTGGAGGTATTTGCTGGACCTTGTATAACCCAGCGAGAACTAAATCCAAAAACAATGGCACTATTGCATTTTTTTTTCTTGTGACCCTAAAAACAATTTTTTATTTTTCTGGGGTGGCGATGGTTGTTTGACGGGGAATGGGTGGGGCTTTGTCGGGACGGCCTGGGAGGGGGAGCAGCAGGGGGTTGTGTCGGCCGGGGGGAGGGGGGAGGGCAGGCGCTCCCTCTGTATTGGGCCCCAAAATTTCTGATGGCGGCCCTGGGCAACACACTTAGGTTATAAAAGCCACAGAAAAAAAGTCACAGACCATTCACTATCCCTGTCTTGTACCACAGCATGACCCTTAAACCTGCATGACCCACAAATTAAAAAGTGCCAGAAGGCAGTATGATTTGAGCCATCATTTTACTTGAACTGGACATTGACTATCTCTGTCCTGGAACACAGCATGACTTTTAAACCTATCTGACCTCCAGATTAAAAAGTGCCTGAAAAAGGAGTCTTTGAACCACCATTTTAGTTGAACTGGACATTGACTATGCCTTTCCTGGGCCACAGCATGACCCCCAGATTCAAAAGTGCAGGTAAAAGGAATCTTTGAACCACCATTTTAGTTGAACTGGACATTGACTATACCTGTCCTGTATCACAGTATGACCATTAAACCTGTCTGACCTCCAGATTAAAAAGTGCCGTAAAAAGGAGTCTTTGAACCACCATTTTAGTTGAACTGGATATTGAGTGTGCCTGTCTTGGGCCACAGCATGAGCCCCAAACCTGCATGACGCCCAGATTAAAAAGTGCCGGAAAAAGGAGTCTTTGAACAACCATTTTAGTTTCACTGGACATTGACTAGACCTGTACTGGGTAACCTACATCTGTTCAAGTCTTCCTGTACCTTGTACAATTCAGAGGAATATTTCTATCAGCTATTTTGTACATGCCAGTTTTTTAGTAGTTTAATGATAGAAAACACATTTTTAAAATAGGATGGAATCTCACCACATCTTTGTTTCTCTTTTTTTTTAATTGTATTAAATGGTTTGTCTCACTACAGGGATTACTAGCTATTTTAAAGATCTTGCAAAAACAAGTCATTTTGCAATATGTGTCCATTAACAGTGTCCTACCTATTCCTGTTTTTGACAGTACCATCACCCTTGAGCCACTATTGACAATTGTGAAGATCAAATGTCTGTTTTAAGCCACATTTTTTAGAATAGGACCTGTAGTATAGCTGCATTTCACAGCAAAATGCCCCCAAAAATTCAAAACATGACCCTTGAGCCACTTTTGACAATTGTGAAGAACAAATGTCTGTTAAAAACCACATTTTTAGAATAGGACCTGTAGTATAGCTGCATTTCACAGCAAAATGCCCCCAAAAATTCAAAACATGACCCTTGAGCCACTTTTGACAATTGTGAAGAACAAATGTCTGTTAGAAACCACATTTTTTAGAATAGGACCTGTAGTATTGCTGCATTTCAAAGCAGCATGACCCAAAAAAATTATAAAAATGACTTCTCAGCCACTGTTAAAAATTGTGAGGGAGAAATGCCACTTAGAAGCCACATTTCTGTTCCAAAGGACCATGATTATAGCTGTATCTCACAGCAACATGACCCCAAAAAATTATAAAAATGACTTCTCAGCCACTGTTAAAAATTGTGAGGGAGAAATGCCACTTAGAAGCCACATTTCTGTTCCAAAGGACCATGATTATAGCTGTATCTCACAGCAACATGACCCCCAAAAATTATAAATATGACTTCTCAGCCACTATTAAAAATTGTGATGGAGAAATGCCACTTAGAAGCCACATTTCTGTTCCAAAGGACCATGATTATAGCTGTATCTCACAGCAACATGACCTCAAAACCATTGACAATGCGAAAAATTCTAAAGATAAAGTGAGTAAATGGAATACGGTTTTGTCATGAAACCTTGGTGTCTTTTACAGTCTCCACACCGCCAAACCAGCAAAATTATCTTTTTGGAACTGAGAATAAAAATTGCAGAGAGAAATGATCATTTTAAAAAACATTTTTCAAGAGGACCATTTCTGTTTGAAGAGGAATGTGAAGTAGACCGGCAACTAATCGGTGACCTCGGCAATTGGGGCCACAACATCATCAGAGATCCATGCCTGATTCATCTTGATGAATGTCAAACGATCAACATTATCTGTGGAAAGCCGGATGCGTTTGTCTGTAATGACTCCTCCAGCTGTGCTGAAGGTCCGCTCAGATATGACGCTGGCTGCTGGGCAGGACAACATCTCCATGGTGTGGCGAGCGAGCTCGGGCCATTCATCCATTTTGGATACCCAGAAGTTGATTGGGTCCGGAACACATCCAAAAACATCGGTGTTGAGACGCAGATAGTCGTGCACCATGATCTTAAGCTGGTCTCTGTGTGTTGGATGTGTGCCCTGCATTACATGCGTTGGTGAGGTGGTAAATAAAGATTGCCAGAGGTCACCCATTAGGCTTCTGCCACATTGCCTGCTGCTGCTACTGCTGCTGCGGCTACATGGCACTCTACTGCTGTCACGTTGCTGACGTTGTTCCACCGTGACATTTGAAGAAGGTGAAGCAGATGAAGTAGATGTCTCCAGTTGATCAATCAGCAAGGTCTCAATTTCCTGCATTTTACTCTCTATTTGGATGGGTGGAAGGAAAGTGCTGAGTTTTGTTTTGTACCGGGGATCCAGGAGGGTGGCCACCCCACCCAGTATCTGTTGTTCATTTTGAAGGCCTTAATGCGAGGATCATGTTGGAGGAAATGGAGCATCCAAGCACTCATGTGAGAGATGGAGCCTTGATTTCCCAAGCCTCTGGGTCGAGGGGCACTAGCAAACTGATCTTCCTCATCTTCCTCCTCCTCCTCAAATTCGCGCCAACCTCTTTCCAAGGCAGGGACGTCGGTAACGTCGGTGTCTAGGAATACCTCCTCCTCCGCTTCCTCCGGCACAGCTTCAACACAGCCCTGACGTGCCTGAGATGATGCACCCTGAGAGCTGATGCGCCGCCTTGCACTAGCCCTGGACCCCGAACCACTGCCTAATGAAGACCGATAAAATTGTGAAACTGTCGGGCCTTGTAGATTCGACGGAGAGAAAGGCTCCGTGTCCGCATCTGTGTCCGTCTCCTCCTCCGTCTCTGGCGAGACCTGATGTTTCTGAGTGTCCAACGATCGTTCCAGAACTAAGATCACCACAATGCTCATGCTGACATCCTTAAAAAGTTCTTTGGTTTTGTCCATTTTGTAAAGGTCAGAGTCTCCTTAATTAATTAAGTCTGTGGACAGGAGTCTTTTATAGAGGAGACTATGTGAGACAGCTCTATTTAATGCAACTATCAAGTTGATTAGGAGCGTCTAACTGGCCTAAATGGCCTGTAGGAGCCAGAATCCTTAATGGTGTATAGGAGATCAAATACATATTTCTCTCAGAAAAATGCAAATAAATTTATAGAATTTATAAAATGTGATATTTTATTTTGCATATTCTATCTCTCAATCTTAAAATTAACCTACCCTTAAAATTATAGACTGTTCATGTCTTTGTCAGTGGTAAAATCAGCAAGGGATCAAATAGTTATTTCATTCACTGTAACATTAGTAAAAAAAAAAAATAATATTATTAGACAAATGCAGGCAAGACAAACACTAGGGGCCACAGTTATGAAAACTGTTTAGGTCTAAAACTCACTTTTTTGCACATAGTGACTTATGGGCAAAAAGTGAGTTTTAGACTTACACAGTTTCATACATGTGGCCCTAGGTATGTTGTCAATTACATATTCATCGTCATATGCATACATATCAAACTCTCTGCCACCCTCACTAGCTCCAAATGAAACCTGAAAACTCATCTCTTCTGGATAGCCTGTATCCTGCAATACCCCAATGCCCGTACACCACCAAACAAACATTTCTGCCCCTCATCTTTTGTCTCTTTCCTTGTTCCTTGTAGATTGTAAGCCTTCATTGGCAGAGTCCTATCTCCCTCTGTACCATTTGTTAGTCATTTATTGTTGCCACTGTACTTTGTCATATGTTATGTATGTAACCTCCTTCGAATGTACAGCATTTAATAACGCATTAGTGTTTTTATAAGAAGCCTTGTTTGGTAACCGAGAAAATTAATTACACCAACTATAGGTATCCCTGTTTCTGCAACTTCAGTTTGGTCCTCGGAACTTTGATGGTCAAAAGACATGAAATACAAGCCGATTTGTCCAGAACCTAATCCTCTGGAATGTGGAAGCTAAGTATTTGTAGTAAAGAGGTAAGTCATTTCTGGTAGTAATGGAAGTCTTGTAGCCATAAAATCATGTCAGGATAAGTCAGTCAAGTGCATCTACAAATCATGTAGCAATTACACAATTGAACACCAAAAAGGGTTCAAAGGAAAATCACAGGAGCCAAAACAAAGTACACGGGGTTTTAGCAAATAGAATAGTCAAATAAGCCAGAGTTATGAAAAAGATAAGGTTATGGATCCAAGAAGAGTAACAGCATAGCAAGAATGTTTGGGTCAAACAAAAATTGGTTGGCAATCAAGTAATAGTAAAGGTTCAAGGTTCAAGCTATAAACCACTAAAACTGGCACCAACTACATGCAGAAATTAGATTCAAATAAGATATTTCTCTTTTCTGATTGGTCAGGTGGCCATGAAAACTTCAAGCCAGTACCAAGAACAGAATGGCGGCCAGGACTTGCAGATTAAGATTTAACCATAAATTTATGATAGACCTTTTTTGTAAGCTAGTATGAATATGACAGACCTTTCTTGTGATGCCATCAATGCTTACATTTGTAGAAAGACCTATATAGTCTTTAAATCTTGCAATGTTATTACTTTGAGTTAACTATTATTAGTGTCATTTTAACTTATAACTTCTTCTGCCAATGGAGAAAACGCTAGCACTGAAATCAATTTACTGCATGCTGTTCAGATTGATTGCAAGAGTGGTCTTATTGACTTTTGAGTGCTTTAATTTAGACAGATACTTTTAAAAGGCACACCTAATGAAATACTGTATGTTAAAACATTCAATATGTAAATGAGCCCTAAATCAGTATCTTCAAGTTTGGGTGAAAGCTCTTGTTTTTCATTCTTTTTTCCATTTTTAGTAGAGAAAGTGTAAATGAGAACATAGTTAAGCTTATAACATTTTTCTAGCCTTAAAGGGATTGTTTCATTATGGCAACCATATTACATGTGCTTTTTTAACAGAATTAAAAATTACAGAGCAGGTCCCCTTACTCAACATCCTCATTCGAAAATGGGGAGTTTGGAAAACGTAGCAAATGTTTGGATCTTAAAGAGGTATTCCCATTTCATTAATTAGTTTTAAACATGAAAGCAAAGGCAAAGACTATTATAAAATACATTGCTGTTCTGATTTTTCTTCTATTCAGAGTCCTTATCTCCTGCTTTTGTACACAAGCTTCCAGGGCCGGACTGGTAATAAAAATCAGCCCTGGCACAAAGCCCCCACCAGCCCACATTCAATATCCGCTTACAAAATTTCGCTTGTTCTCGCACCTCGCCACTTTCTAAAACAAACTACACTATAAAGCTGCTTTCACCCAGAGCATTTTTGGTACATTTTTGATACGTTTTTAAAGTGTTTTTGGTGTGTTTTTGTGCAGAAAGGCAGAGTAGGTAATGCTGAACGTTTCTGCACAAAAAAAGCATCAAAAAAATGCACCATAACCGCTCCGTGTGAAAGCAGCTGAAACACAAGCAAGAAAGAAAGAAACAGCAGAGAAATCCCTCATCAGAGTCAGGTGTGCGCTTGCTTTACAATCCGGGACAAGCCCACACTACATAAGCACCAGCATAACCTACAACCCCAGCAATCACATCACCAGTAGTGAGGTCACCATCACATGAATACAGCACTGTTTCAACACAGAAGTAAAATGACTCCAGACATCAGGGACTCACGGGAGACGTTATCTCTGATGGGAGTTGTGCTCTTCTCCTTCTGGCCCAAACCTCCATGATGTCTTCCCTGATGAGTCGTTCCCTTCCATTTTTTCTCTGTCCGGTACAGAATGCAGTGTCTTCTCCCGGTCACTACTGGTTCCTGTAGAATTTACCACAAATATGTCTTAGACTCCTCTCTTTATCAGCATTTTCCTATCAATTCCCCAAACAGCGTATGTTAGAACCTACAAATTAGAAATTAAAAAATGTCAGATAAGTGGCATGTACATAGGTAGACCCCCATTAGGTAGGTAAACAGGGCCTTCCTCCATTAATTTGGTAGGTAGCTGGGGAAGCCCCCAGTAACTAGCCAGGTAGCTTGGGCCGCCCCCAGTAACTAGCCAGGTAGCTGTGGCCGCCCCCAGTAACTAGCCAGGTAGCTGTGGCCGCCCCCAGTAAATAGCCAGGTAGCTGGGGCCGCCCCCAGTAAATAGCCAGGTAGCTGGGGCCGCCCCCAGTAACAAGCCAGGTAACTGGGCCCACCCCCATTAACTAGCCAGTTAGCTGGGGCCGCCCCCAGTAACTAGCCAGGTAGCTGGGGCCGCCCCCAGTAACTAGCCAGGTAGCTGAGGCCGCCCCCAGTAACTAGCCAGGTAGCTGGGGCCGCCCCCAGTAACCAGCCAGGTAGGGCCAGTAATTAGCTAGGTAGGGCCAGGGGCAGTAATTAGCCAGGTAGGGCCAGTAATTAGCAGTCAGGGCCAGTATGTAGGCAGGCAGGGCCAGTATGTAGCCAGGCAGGGCCAGTATGTAGCCAGGTAGGGCCGGAAAGTAGCCAGGCAGGGCCAGTAATTAGCAGTCAGGGCCAGTATGTAAGCAGGCAAGGCCAGTATGTAGGCAGGCAGGGCAGTATATAGGTAGAAAGGGCAGTATATTGCCAGACAGGGCTAGTATATAGGCAGGGCCAGTATATAGCCAGGTAGAACCAGTATATGGGCAGGCAGGGCAGTATATAGGTAGGCAGGGCCCGTATATAGCCAGGCAGGGCCAGTATATGGGCAGGCAGGGCAGTATGTAGGTAGGCAGGGCCTGTATATAGCCAGGCAGGGCCAGTATATAGCGAAAGCAGGGCAGTATATAGGTAGGCAGGGCCAGTATATAGCCAGACAGGGCCAGTATATGGACTGGCAGGGAAGTATATAGCTAGGCAAGGCCAGTATATGGGCAGGCAGGGCAGTATATAGCTAGGCAGGGCAGTATATAGGTAGGCAGGCAAGACAATATATAGCCAGGAAGGGCAGTATATACCTAGCCAGGCAGGACAGTATATAGATAGGCAGGGCAGTGTATAGGTAGCCAGGCAGGGCAGTATATAGGAAGCCAGGGCCGTAGAGATGAAGCAGGCAGGGCAGGAATAGAGTAGGCAGGCAGGGCAGTATATAGGATGCAGGGGGGGCAGTAAATAGGATGCAGGCAGGGCAGTATATAGCTATCCAGGGCCGTATATAGAATGCAGGCAGGGCAGTATATAGGTAGCCAGACAGGGCAGTATATAGGATGCAGGCAGGGCAGTATATAGCTAGCCAGGCATGGCAGTATATAGGTAGCCAGGCAGGGCAGTATATAGGTAGCCAGGCAGGGCAGTTTATAGAATGCAGGCAGGGCAGTATATAGCTAGCCAGGGCAGTATATAGAATGCAGACAGGGTAGTATATAGCTAGCCAGGGCAGTATATAGGATGCAGGCAGGGCAGTATATAGGATGCAGGCAGGGCAATATATTGGGAGGCAGGCAGGGCAGTATATAGATAGCCAGGCAGGGCAGTATATAGATAGGCAGGGCAGTATATAGGATGCAGGCAGGGCAGTATATAGGTAGCCAGGCAGGGCAGTATATAGGTAGCCAGGCAGGGCAGTATATAGGTAGCCAGGCAGGGCAGTATATAGAATGTAGGCAGGGCAGTATATAGCTAGCCAGGGCAGTATATAGGATGCAGGCAGGGCAGTATATAGGTAGCCAGGCAGGGCAGTATATAGGTAGCCAGGCAGGGCAGTATATAGGTAGGCAGGGCAGTATATAGGTAGACAGGCAGGGCAGTATATAGGTAGCCAGGCATGGCAGTATACAGGGAGACAGGGCTAGTAGTTTAAGAAAAAAATAAAAATAATGTGCAGGGCCGCGGAGCGGGCGCGATGATGTCATCACATTGCGCACCTGCCCCGCGGCCTCCTGGGAGCTGAACAGATGGGATCAGAAGATACCAGCTGTTCAGCCTCGGTCGCTGCTTGCACGGGGCAGGCGGCGGCCGTGAGGGCTGCATGGCTGGGTCAGTGACCGGCCCGTGCAGCGAGGGGGGCCTGTCGGCCCCCTGGCATAGGGGTCCGGTCGCATATGCGACTGTTGCAGCCCCTGTACGTGCGCCAGGCGCCGACACTCGGGGCCCGCCGGGGGGGTAACACCGATCCCCTGGCGGGTGCTCCGAGCCTACCCTGCGGCCCGGACCCTAGCGGCCCGCCGGGCACAGACCCAGTTTGCCCTATGGGCAGTCCGGGCCTGCAAGCTTCCCTTGGTTACCGACCACCTCTCTCTGCTCAGCAGTGGTTGGGATGGTGCCATCCGTCTCTGCTATTATTCTGCAATACAGAACTTGTTTACATTACTTACAAGTTTTAACCCTTCAGAGCTCTGCAGCCTTGTGAACTACTTTTTATAAACCTCCATCACTAATGTACCTCTTGCAGACTCATCTAGGAATAGCAGAGCTGATATGCCAATTACTGTTATAGACCTGCCCAGAGCCTAATCAGGAAGTGTGAGCATGAAGCTGACTGCGGCATTGTAAAACAGCATGGTGAGACAACCCCTTTAAAGGGTTATTCACACCTTATTGATTAGTTTTAAACTTATAGGTAGAAGTAAATAAAGACTATGACCAAATATATTGCTGTTCTAATTTTGCTCCATTTTAAAGCTAGAGTAGTTGTTATCTTATCTTGCCCATTTACAGAAGGTTCCTAGGCTGCCGACCACCTCTTTCTGCTCTGGTAGCACTGGCTGGGATGGTGATGTTACTCCCTGCTGTGTCTCATCAGCAGCACAGGAACTTGTTTATCTTTCTTACTGGCAAACCTTTTAGGAAGTGTGAGCCTGTAGCTGGCTATGAAGAACAGGCCATGTGAAACAACATGATGGGGAAACCCCTTTAATCTACCTGTATGTATTGTAATTTCAGAGAATAAAAAATGCTTAGCTTAAATGCATTTTTAACATTTCACAAGATGGTCACTTGAACAGGAGTCAAAATGATTCCTTTCTGTAATTCAAAAGCAAAGACTCCAAACATTGTTATTGATGTGCATTTTTTATGAAACAAATTTACATGTCCATTTTGCAACACTGCTTAGTATACATTTATGATGGCTAAATATTATAAGAAAACAGTTTTAAACTCTGGCTTTCTTTTTAAGATATAAACCTGTCCTACTGGAATATAAACTGCGACTCAATGGCAAAATTGGCAATGAATAAAACTGTTATTTGATTTACAAAAAGAAGACTTTAGAGAGATAAGAAACAAATGAATTCAGGATGAGATCATGCTTTTGATAGAAGAAATGCCTTGGGACGCTGCTGGGGGGGGGGGAATAGTTTTGGGAAACTTTTTTTGCTGAGTTGTAACAAAAGGACAGCAAGTGGTGGTTAGTCAATGCAAGGTCAAGATGCTCGAAAGCTTATTTAAGATGGGGGGGAATTTTAACGAAGGGAATTCGTTTTTAATTTGGAAAACTTCGGTTTTGTAAAAGAAAACAACTTTGGGGGATTCCGGGAAGAAGTGTGCTTTTCATTTTGATAAAATGGATGCGTGCACATGGCGTTACAATGGGGCTAAGCTCTCATGGGAGGAAGTAGGGCATTAGCCTGCATGACATGTGCAGAGATGAAGCCAAATCAGAGACGGCGGGATTCTGTGACGTCACCGCAGATATTTTTATGTCCGAGCGCGCGCTGGGAGTCCACTCTCCTCTCTCTGTAATGACTAGGGAAGGTGCTGCTGCGGGTGCATAGCGCTTTCTGAAGAACTGATTTTTACACAGCGATTTAGTGGGGTGTCTCAGCCTTGTCTCAGAGACTGTTCTCTGAATGTTCTATCTGATTTTTTGGGGTTATTGGATCTCGAAATCAGTGTGCGTCCACTGCAGTTGCATATACATTCCAATATCCAAGTGGGATCTAAGCCAGTTCTGTGGATTTTCATTTAATGAAAACTTCTTTTTACAATACAATAACCACTTCAATTTTTGGCTGCTCAATTCTATGCGCAATTTACCATCCAGGGCTTATTAAGCGTGTTTTGCTGGTGTGCTCGACAAAATAATAAAACCGTCTTTTTCAACGCCAAATATATATTTTTTTTTTGTTAGCATAATTCACAAGCAAAGGTTAATTACATTTATCTTTGTTGGGTGGAGTTAGAAAATACGCCTTTGTAACAACGACTACAAAGCTACTTGTTGTGGTGGTCAATTATATTGCGCAATTTTACATCCAGGGGGTTAATTAAGCGTTGTTTTGCTGGTGTGCTGACAAAAATAAAACGTATTTTTAAACGCCAAAAATATATATTTTTTTTGGGTTAGCCTAATTCACAAGCAAAAGTTAATTTACAATTTAATCTCTTGTTGTGTGGCGTAGAAAAATACACCTTTGTAAACACGCTACAAAGCTACTAGTGTGTGGTGGTCAAATTCTATTGCGCATTTACATACAGGGGTTAATTAAGCGTTGTTTTGCTGTGTGCTGACAAAATAACCGTCTTTTTCAACACCGAAATATATACATTTTTCTTGTAGCATAATTCACAAGAGGAAAGGTTCATTAAGCCGTTTGTGCTTTTACATTAGTTAAAAACACAGTGCTTGTAAACGACCACATACAAGTAAATTTTTCCTGGCCATTTGTGGAGCGCAATATTTATATCCAAGGGTTACCAGCTTGTTATGGGTTCATTTGGAAGTCAAAAAAGGGTGATATATTTATATATCAGATAGCTTCATCACAAACTGATGTCTGTTACATTTTAGAACAAACAGTTATGTCAGACAGGAGAGGTGCAGGCTCTGCCAACTGCGAGTTGGCAGTGTGGCACAAACCATTTCTGAAAACGGGGCCCAGGTGCGCAGCACAGAAAGGGGACGTCGCAGCAGGGGTCACTCGGTGAGGCCACCAACTGCCGCTGTCATCTAGCGGCGTGTGTTGTGTCATGCAATCCCAAGGTTCTTGTTTGGTTGACTAGGTATCCTTCTCCCAGATGACATCATGACAACCCAGCCAAGAGTCGGTGGGAAAACCTCAGACACAACACCTTAGTTGGCATGGCTCCACAGGGAGCGGGTCAGCGGCCACTCACCTGTCCTCAGCCCAGCCTCTGTTCCCCATCCTGTTCCCTCAGCAGGGATCTACACTATGTGTCTGGGCTCAGCGCACACTATCATAGCGAGGTTGAAACCAAATTTGAGGTGGGCAGTCAGCCAAGCTACATGGCAGCGAAAGAAATGGGGCCAATATCCCGCTTCTTGCAGTAGGCGGCAAAGTATAGATGTGGAGAGTGGCATGGGAGGTATGTGGTGAGAGGTCAGCCCTCGGCTTAACAAGGGACGGTGGATGAGGTCAAGAATTAGTGACGATCGAAACCAACATAATAGATGATGATGTAGACGGACCGCACTGGGAGCCGGGTGGAAGCAAGGGCTTCATCATAGTACAGGAGAAGAGGCGTCAGCTTGCGCGTCAGGCAGCGGCGCAGACAGCAAGTGGGTTGTGGTTGGCCGTGAGTCAGCAGGGTAGCAGCTGTGTGAGGTCGGGACGCCAAGCGGCCACCAGGGTAAGAAAATGCTTCGCAGGTCCAAGACTCCAGTTGAGGCACTGGGGCTCAGCGAGGCCAGCGGAAGGCAGTAGTCACTCAGTGCGGAGCGTTGGCGGTTAAAATCTGCTACTCGGCGGTGTGGCGTTCTTTGCTAAGACACCGAGAGGAGCCGAATATGGGTATATGTAGAACTGTGGGAGATAGTGAAGCGTGGCCTGGGAGCTAACGTTGGCACAACGGCCTGCGTCAACACATGCTGCGTCACCATCCGGTGGCCTTGGGACGAAACGTGGCTAAGATGTGGTTGGCCATCCTGTCGACTGCTGTCAGCAGCGCGGCCAGTGGCACGCATGCCATTTAAAGCCAGTCAAGGCTCCTCCAACCTCTGCAAGAAGGCCAGCTGTTTCTTCTTTGACATCCTCTCCCGGTCCAGATGCTCCTGCTCATCGCTTACTCATGGCGCAGCAGTCGTTCAGAGAGGCGATTGTAAAGAGGACAACAGTATGCGTCCAACCATCCTAAGGTGCAAGCAGCTGACAGTTGCTCCTGTCAAGTTGTTGGGTACTTTTGCAGTCCCTCCCCTTTCCAAATGTGGACTCTGCACCATTCAGAGAATAATGGCTTGTGCCGGAGACGAGATGGAGATTCCAAGCCGTAATTTCTTTTCCAAAAAGGCAGTACCAGCACTTCATAATATGTAGGAACAGATAAGTGGGTCAGTCCTTGAGCTTATGCGGTCTACGTTCCATGGTACACTCGGCAGCGGGACGTCTGGAGCTGTAACTACGGTCCAGGTGGCCCAGTAATGTCCTTTACGGACCCACTGGGTGAATGTGCTTCCTGCCCAGGGCAACACAACAACTTGGACAGGAGACGCCGCTTTTCTCCCCCCCACGTTGTCAAACTGCTGCTCCTGCGCCAATGTCGCTCCTTTTTTTTTTTTTCCTCCTCCACCACCACCTCCATTCAGCATCCACAGTACTGCTCCATATACCCATGTGTAGGGCACAGCTGTGTTCAAGCAGTTCTACACTAGGCTTGCTCGGCGAACGAAGTCACACATTTTAGTTAACATCTCCTCTACAATCATCATAACACTAATATATCATAACTCTCTCCAACATTCAAACCCTTACCCCATTATACGTCCCAATTTATTACACAATTATACCTCTCATCCCTATTATTTAATTACCTTTCCATCCATTCTCCCTATAACCCACATTAATAACACATTTTAAAATCCTACATCCACCTACAACCTCCCCAACATCCCATTCCCTTCCCCATATCACATTCACAATAACAACTACCCCCTCCCTTCAACACCCCCCCCCCCCACCACTTAATCTCTTCATAATTTCCACCCCCAAACCCTCACATAAATCATATTAAACCCCCTATTCCAACCCTCCATCACAATAATTATCCATAAATTCCATTTCATCCACCTTCCCCAACCTCAAAACCTAATCATCACCTTCCTGTATTTATTAATCGGCTAGCTCAATGTTTCTATTTTTGTTATCTTGCTGAAATTCTTCCTGTGTGTAATACATACCAAATCATACCCTCCAAGAGAGATATATGATAGATATTTGTGGTGAGAGTCTCACTCTCACACTCGCTAGATATGATAATCTTCCCCACCCTTATTCCCTAACAATTACTGTGTGTGTGTGTCCTCACGCGCTCGCTCACCCTCACCCACCCCCCCTTCCCTCTCCTATAGAGATCACAAAATACAATCCCCAAGATGAGACCACTCGCTCTCCCCTCTATAGAGAGACATTGAGAATCACCTCGCCTCATTCTCATATTTCCACCACACTATTCCCCATATAGAGATATTAGAGAGAGATATAGAGATATATAGATGAGATGTCCGAAATAATTGATTGATGCTTTTGTGAATTTCTGTTACATTTTTTGTGTGAGTCTTATTACATATTAATGATAGATGTGATAGATTTATCTTTTTATTAAGTATATCCTATGTTTATTCAATTTTTATATTCAGTTGTGTTTGTGTACATCTCGATTTTGTGTGTGTGTGTGTCCTTAGATTATGTTCGCTATGCGAGATCATTTAATTATTTGTTGTTTGTAGAGATGATGATGTCGTTAGCAATTAAGCAGCTGGAGGAGGTGGATGGATGAGGAAGACTCTCTTTGGTTGTGGTGGTGCACGCACACTCGAGACTCGCCTCCGTGTACGACGTTGATTTTCAGTAGTTGCTCTGATGGGAGGATGTCATTTAGTTTGTTTGGGCGGGCTGATTTGCGGGTTGGTGGGAGGGTTGTTAGGGCGTTTGAGTTATTAGTGTTTGTGATATGAGGAGTGTGAGGGTGTGGGGGTAGATGAGGATGCATATGTCTGTTTGATTAGTAGTATGCGAGGGTTTGGTGTTTGATTGCATCGCTCCACTAGTGCAGAAGTCCCGCTAGTTGTCTTGACTTTAGTTAGTGGAGGAGCCGCTATTTGAGTGGATGTTATTGTGGTGTAATGGTAGAGGTGATTGGTGCGTTCTTGTGTGATTGACAGCCGAATAGTCAGCATCGGGCAGAGGGATGTACTTCTGGCTCCTCGAGGGACACCCTATTGGACCCTTCGTACCGGTACAAAATGGTAGCCTTTTTCCCATCTATTGATAGGGAAGACAAAATAAAAAACAATAGGGAAATCATCTGTAATCAGTTGGCCGCTGCGCTATGTGCGGCACGTCCCTCCTCAGACAGTCAGACAGGGGGGTCCTCAGCGCTCACGTATACTGCCGCGGCTGCTGGGGGAAGGTGGGGGGGTTGGAGCCCAGTACCGCTCCATCAGCAGTACCTAGTATGGAGTCATAATGAGAAGCTTCCTTCACCCCCTAGTGAGGAGGGCAGTCACCAGCAGTGCAGCAGCTGCTGGGACATGGAGAATTCACTGAACCAAACAGGTTGTGGCCTACTTACAGCACTATGCCCAAGTTAGACAGATCCGCTGGACGACTGGGCAGCCCAAACTGGATGGTGGCCGCTACTTGCCGAGTTTGCAGTGGAGATGTGTCCTGCCCGGGCCAGTAGTGTGGCTTCAGGAGCGGGTGTTCAGTGCGGCGGGGGGCCATCGTTACCCCAAGGAGATAACCCGCATTGTCCTCGGGAAATGTTGAAAGATCGGACCTTTGTCAAGATGAATGGGTGGATCGGCCAGGATCTTCCACACACCAATGCCTTAGAGTCCTGTCTGGGTTCAAACTACTGCCTCAGCCACTAGTCGTTGCCGCCACCAGCCTGATGCCACACATCTGCTGATAGTTTCTCCATCTGCCTACCACCGTCTTTAACAGGTTATGGTATTGCCACCCACATCAACACTCTGTCATTGTGCCACTCTATGTTGTCTCTGCTGCTGCTGCTGTTGCTGTTGCCGTGACTATCCACACTGTGTCTTTGTGCCACTATGCGGCTCATGGTAATGTTTTGCCCACATCCAGAATGTCATTGTGCCACTCTCTGACCTCATGCTGTTGCTCCTGTTCATCTCCTCCACTCTCTGTTCATTGTCGCCACACTGCCCTGGACCTCATGATGCTGCGACGTGACCTACGCTCTCAGTCATTGTGCCGCTCTGTGGCCTAATATTTTTTGCCACCTGCAGAAGTCTTAATTGTGACACTCTATGGACCTCATTGCTGCTGCTGTGACTCCTGTCGTGCCCTCCACAACTGTGCATTGTGCCACTGTCTGACCTCATGCCTGCATGCCGTGCTGCTGCAGAGCCCTCCACACGTGGGCCTACTCCTGTTTTTGCCAACCTCCAGAATTTGTCATTGTGCACTGTCTGACCTCATGCTTGCTGATGTTTTTATGGCTGCAGCCCGTGCCCTCCACACTGTGTCATTGTGCCACTGTCTGACCCTTATGCTGGCTGCTGTTCTCCTGCGTGCCTCCACACATGTGTATTGTACCACTCTTTGGCAATACTCTTTTTGCCAGCTCAGAATTTGTCATTGTGCCACTGCCTGACCTCAATGACTGCTCCGCCACACCGTGACCTCCACACTGTGTCATTGTGCCACTCGCGGCCTGGTATGTTTTGCCACTTCCAGAATGTCATTTGTGCCACTTGTCTGAACCTAATGCTGCTGTGGCTTGCAGCCGTCACCTCCACACTCTGTCACTAATGTTGCCACCGGAGCCCTTCAGTTGTTCTTTTCCAGCTTTTGCTGCATGGACTTTATCTGGATACGTTCCTGCTTCAGTTTTTGGTCAGTTTTTTCCCCATAAGTGCCCTGGGCATTTTATAGTGGATGCGTTTCTAAGAGCGCGGCAAGTCATGTGCGTGTCATTACTAAACACAACATTGTATGAAGTCCAACCAAGATCCCTCTGCATTTTTAAGCATGGCACAACGTTCTACAAGCCACACCTGCAGGCTCTGGCAGACCTGGAAAAGACTGTTTTTTAACGTGCATTCGTGCCGAAGTAATTCGGACCGAAACGATTTTGTCGGAAAAATTCGGCGAACGTGAGAACCGAATTTTGAGGAAATTCGCCCATCTCTACTTATTAACTGAATACAAAATAAAAATTAAACAGTCGTTGTCTTGACCTCCTTGACAGAGCCCCATTTTCTTAAATCGGACATGTGTCAATTTATGTGAGAATAATTTTTATGATACTTTTACCTATCCATGTGATTCAGAGACTGTTTTCTCGTGACACATTATGCTTTAGGTTTTGATCCATACAATACTAGTTAATTTGTGAAAAATATCAAAATGTTGTGAAAATTTGGAAAAATGTGTCATTTGTAAGACAGTTATTCCACACAAAATAGTTTATAAATACCATATACCATATGTCTAATATAGATTGTCATCATTTTTCAAATGACTTATTTTTTTTATGACAGAGGGGGTTAAAATTTATAAAAATTTTTTCCATTTTAAGTTTTTGCAGCATAGATGTTTCTGAAGGTTTTAAGGGGGGCCTGTTTTAATCCCCCCATAAATGACTAGAAATTTATCTCTTAAAAGTATTCAAACAAAATTTAGGAAATTTTTTTAACCCCATTACTGAGTATTTCACGGAAATTAAAGCAAAATGGAGATCAAGTTTCAAAATTTCACTTTTTTTTTGCAATTTTTCAAATTTTTATTCGTTATTCACTGGAACAGGGTAAGTGGGAAAACAAATTAAAATGATTCCCCCCAAATTTGCATTTTAAGAGACCCTAACATATTGGCCATAGGCCTATTTGGTCAAAAAAAGCCTCAAATAGGGGGAGACCGACTGATTTGGGGTATTTACATTATAAAATTTTTTTTAGGCGTCTTACATTTTTTGGACACCCCCAAGGTGCTAAAATTAATAAAAAAGCCTAAAAAAGACCCCCTTTTTGGAAAAATTCCCCCCAAGGAAAATATCCAGGGGGTAGTGAGGATATACACCCACAGATGTTTCACTATTTTTTTTAGCGTTAGGCTGTGAAAATGAAAAAAAAAATGTTTCCAACAATCTTTAATTTTGGCTGCAAATGTTTAATTCTTACAAGAAATCCTGGAAAATGAGCCCCCAAAATTTGTTACGCAATTTCTTCCAAGTTCAGTAGTACCCTACATACGGGTGTAAATTGTCGCATTTTCAAAACTCCTAAAGTACCAGAACAGGTGAAACCTTCCAGAAGTTGCCCCATTTTGGATTCAACACCACTCAGGGATCTCGTCTAGGTGTGTATTATGCATTTTGGATGCACAGATATTCCACAGTTTTTTTTAGCATTGGGCCATGAATGCAGATTCACCAATGATTTTTGGGCTTCATTTTTACAGCATTTGTCGTGTGGCATAAGTGACATCATAACTTTACTATAAGGATCGGTTCAATTACAATGATATAAATTAATTTTTCATTTTTTTAGTAATAAATGCGTTTATAAAAAAAATTGTGTTTTTATGTCATCAAAGTCCAATAGACATAGCTTTTGTATTTTTCTGTATATGAAGCTTGTTAAGGACTTGTTTTTGCAGGATGAGTTGACGTTTTATTGGTATCATTATGGGGTTCATATGATGCTTCAATTGCTTCTTATCAATGTTTTTGTGAGGTGTTTTGAGCAAAACATAGCAATCCTGACAGTGTGTTTTATTTTTATTTTTTACAGCAGTCACCATGTGGTACATAATACATGCTAGTTTTACTCAGTAGTTCGATACTATTATGGCAATAGCAATTTTGTATTTTTTTTTTTATGTTTTACTGCTTTTACACGATAAAAACACTTTTTTTCAAAAAGGAGACATGTTTTTGCATCTCCATAATCTGAGAGCCATAATTTTTTTTATTTTTCTGTACTCGTAGCTGCTTATTGGCTTGTTTTTTGCTGGATGAGTTGACGTTTTTATTGGTATTATTTTTGGATGGACAAGACCTTTTGAATACTTTTAAATCCATTTCGTGGAAGGCATGGTGAAGAAAACACTTCAATCCTAGTAGTGGTTTTAATTTTTATTTTCAGCAGCACTGACTGTGCAATATATGTCACAAGTTAGTTTTACTCTGTGGATCAGTATGATTATGGCAATACCCAATTTATATAGTTTTTTATGCAAAGCACGTTAAAAATAAAAGTGTTTATTGTGTAAAACAATATTTATGCATCGCTATCCTCTGATAACTTTTTTATTTTCCTATATACAGAGCCGTGTAAGGGCTTTTTTGTGTGTGGGATACTGATGTATTTATTGGTACCTCTGTGGCAGTTATATAACTTTTTGTTTGCTTTTTGTGCCATTTTATATGCTACAGGATAAACAAAAATCTCAATTATTTGACTGTTCTTTTTGGGGGGTTTAATAGTGTTCACCATGCAAATAAAATAACATGACAGATTTATAGGGTAGGTCATTATGCAATATGCGTACTTATTTGGGTGGGTGATTTATAAAGGGAAAAAGGGCGGTGTATGTGTTTTTATTTTATGTTTGTGGTTTACTTATTTTTTTTACTGTTTTTGTACTTTTTTACTTTTCCCCATAGGGGACTTGTAACAATGATCTTTAGATCACTGTTATAATGGAGAACAGCAAACAGAAGAACTGCTGTGCCCTGGTCTCCATGGCAACTGTCAATAACTATGTCCACTGTGTCACTATACCCACAGGGAATGGCAGTGCATAGTGACATCGCAGACAGCCCTGGAAATCTAACAAAGACTTCCAAGGCTGTCAGGTAAGGGTATGTTCACATGGCTTATTGCGGCGCATATAGTATACGCTACAATACGGCGTGTGTTTTGGAACCACGCTCTGATCAGCGCATAACTCCAAAGCATGGGGGGGGGCCGGCACCGCCGCAAATAATTAGCGACGTTACCAATTGACGTGTCAATTCTCCCTCTGCGCGTACAATACGAACGTATCTATGAGAGCTATGAATTAAAGTAATTGCGGCGTGCATTTTTCCGCGTATAATGCGCCAAAATGCGTGCTGAAATATACGCGATTTAAGCCGTGTGTACATACCCTAGGACAGCAGCATCTACGATCAAGCCCCCTTCCTCTGTCTTTCCCTTAGCTGCCACGATAGCAATTGATCACGGCAGCAAAAGGGTTAATTGCCTGCTACCAGAGTGAGCTCTGACCATGGTTGATGCAGCATGAGGCCAGCTGTAATATACTACTCGTCCCATGCTGCGATCTTACGAGCTCCACTTGTGAGCTTGCACTATCCTCATGACGTACCCATACACCAATTTGCGGGAACCCCTTCCCGACTGTGACGTGTGGGTACGTTAAATGTTGGTAAGGGGTTAAACAGGGGCGGCATCAGGGCAGTATTGGCAGCACTCCTGTACTACATTTTAAAAAGGGGCCTGCTAATACGGTGCTAAATAGGAACTGGTATTGGACTGGGAGCCATACATTGACTTGTGAACGGTCCTGTGTGTAAAGCATCTAAACATATATCAAAATCAGGCAACAATGACTTTAGTGGGATTTAGCAATTACTTACACCAAATAATGGCTAGGCTACTGCATGTAGAGCCCTATCCATCTTCATAGTGCATTATGTTTTATCCTGGTATTGCTGGTATCCATTGATCTATTCAAATTTTTTATAAAATTCACCATCAAATAATAACGAGATTACTCTGCCCAGCCAGTCTTTTTCCATCTTTTAAGCTTAAGCAGTCACCACTATTTACTACTTTTTTGCAATTTTAACACCTAACAACCATCTCTGTGGGTTTCCAATTAAGGTCACATTCACATAATGTTTCCTGTTTGTGTTACAGGTATCTATTGATAAACTTTCTTCACAGTTTCCAATGTACACTATGGCATATGAAGCTAAGGTCAGAAAAAAACTTTTTGTACCTTTTTCTGAAAGATTTTTTTCCTATTTCTAATTTACCATGTAGTTGATATATGAGCCCCAATTACAGGTTACAGCTCCGACTGCACAGCTGATCTGTGTCTGACAGGTAACTCTCCACTCCTGCAGCTTCATGATTACATGGGGCTGCAGACTTTGCAAGGAAGTTCAGAAACATGCTCGCAAAATCATTTGCAGCCTTCCAAACATTCATTGCCTATAAGTAGTCTATAAAAGGTTAATAAAAGTTTTATAATTAAAAAGTTGAAAGCTAAGAACATCATTTTACATACAAAAAAGAAAAGCAATACAAAATTACCTTAAACGTCTGAGCTATAAAAATATTTCCCTATTTATCATTTATTTTGTTTGGTCACATTGCCTCCCCAAAAAAAGTTAATAAATATGAATTAAAAGGTCATATCCCCAAAATGGTATCAACAAAACTATAGCTCACTGCAAAAAACAAGCCCTAGACAGGTTCTTACATGTAAAGCATGTATTGGTCACAGAATATTCTGTTGCGAAACACGTTTTCTTTAAAAAAAAAGTTTTAATTTTTTTTAACGGTAGTAAAACATAGCAAAAACTATTTAAAAATTTGGCTAAACCGGATTACATTGACGTGAAGAAAGTTAACTGTCTTTTTATACCATTTTTAAAAAATGTAAAAAAAAGAAAAAAAAACAAGGGCCCAGTTTATTCCCCACCCGTAGACGTTTTTGGGGGGTGCATTTAAATTGCCCCGGGGAAATTCCCGGTTCCGGCGCCGCGATGCTCAGCCGCGAATAGAGGAGGCTCCGTCCCCCCCGCGCCTCCGTGCAGAAGGGCAAATTTAGCTGGGGGGGGGAAAAGACACAACGAAGATGGGGGTTGACCGCGCGGAGTGAACGGGGGAGTGGGGAGCCGGTCATCCCCCGTGGCAGGCAAACTCGGGCAGCAGTGTGTCGGTGGCGTAGCGCCCGCCTCTTAAAAAGCCCAGCACGCACTAAAGATGAAAGGGACCGCGGCAGCTTTAAATACGGGCGGGGAATTGTAGATAAATGGCCACCAAAAAGGGGCCTCACTCCTGCACCCCAAAACCTTGTAAACCCCTGCAAAAATTATGGTGCTTAACAGCAAAAAATAGTTAAAAGCAAAACCCCTGCCCAAGCTCCATGAAGGACTAAGTCTTAACCCCTGACAGGGCCCATAATTTTATCAGATACCAAGGAAACTCTCTGGCAGAAAAAATAAATCTTTGGCTGCTGTCACCTGAAAAAGGTCTCCCATCAAACCCCAAAATTCCTATTGTGGGGTGCAGAAGACTCCAATGTAAATTTAACTCATCAGGGCTACTGGAATCAGAACGTAAAACTGCTAAAGCTATGGGTATAAGTCTAAGTTTGGGGACAGGGCCCCACACAAATTTCGACTAGAAGGTGGCTCTTGGCAGATAAATATAAGATTTTTAATAAAATGTTCCAACGGTCCCAGGGTACTCTATATCTATTGCTAAATTGACAACGAGTCCCCGGACCCCCTTTCCCTCCCAGGGGTATGAGTTCAAAAAAAGCCCTCAGGTTGCTATTAAAAAACCCAAAAACCCCCTTTAATATACTCTTTAAAAGGCAATATCTGGTAAAAAAAGTCGCCAAAACCGGAGTGCTTTGAAAAAACCAAAAAGGAGAAACATGCCCCACTGATGACAAAAAGAAAAGGACAGCTCAACTTTTGATCCTTCAGCCTTAAATGATTGACCCTTTAGGACCCCCGCACCTCTCGCTTTTTTAGCTGACCCGTCCTGCCCAGATGTAGGACACACATGGGAGCTCCTCAAATCGGGACCCACCCGCTACATAATTTCTTTATTCGGGGACAACCCAAAATGCACTGACGGGGAATACCAGAGAGTGGTAATTAATTCCCGGCTTCTGTCGACTTTTTTGCGGGGAAAATCTTTACGCCCGGAGACCTGCTGAGGTGAAACAGACTTCCGGCCCCCACACTGCAAGGGTTTTTGCAGAGCGAAAAACCCGGGAAGCGGGAGATAAAACATCCCCTGTCGGCATTTTCTGTGATTCATTCCTCTCTTCCTCAAAGGGCGTGGGGAGCCCCCTTTTTTCATAAGGAGATGCTCAGTGTAAAGCGACCCCCCCCCCCCCCGTGCGGGAGGGGAAGTGATGCGGGGAGGGGGGTCCTCCCCCCCCCCTCCTGCTATGCCCCGGCTGTCTATCACGTGCACGCCGCTGAAAGCCCTGTTCCTAATCACTATAAAGGGGAGGAGGCTCCTTTATATTACATTCTTTTCCCTAATGGGCTGCTGCCCACCCGGGTCCACCTGTGGGCTCTCAGAACTTCCACCGCTCTGATTCCCCTTGCCCGCGGGGGGGGTGACTCGTACTGTCCCTGCCTTCATTCTACATAACATAGCTCAGTCCATCGTTTAAGCTTGGGAATCAGTGGTGGCCGAGCAAAAATGCACTTTCAAACTGCCTTTTTTTAAATTTGAATCTCTTCTTTTTCTCCATTCCTTGGACCGCTTCGTCCAAACAAGGAAAAGCAAAGGGAATAAAACGCAAAAAGGGGGCTAAATTAGCTCATTACCCGATTTCTGCCGTAAAAGCAAGAAAGTAATGTTGAGACTGTACTAAATCACTGAGCCCCCCGCCCCTCTTCCTTCCAACCCTCCCCACTACTGCAACTGCCTCGTAACTGATGGGGTGGATGGGGCGCGATTGATGCTCCATGGGGGACTATAAAAAAATTTGGCCCTTGTGGTGGCCCCCGAAATGGGTCCTTTTCCAGGAGATATTGGCACGAGATCTCCCCTACAGTCAAAGGCCCAGTTTGTTAAAAACCGAAAGTACAACACAGGCTCAGCGCAACGAGCCACGAAAGCGCTTCCAAGAGTGGAGAAAAAAGTGGATCCCCCAAGCACCCGGCCCAACTCCGCTTGACAACCAGCGGTCCAATAAAATGGAACTTGGAGAACCGGTTCGCCGCAAAAAACCCGCGATGAGGGACCAGAGTCGGGGCAGCGAAGGGTCTAATTTTTTGCGAGGCCTACTGCCAAACTCTTTGGGGGGCCCCAACCCTGCGAGTGGATAAGCCATAGAATGGCCCGACCTGCGTCCCCTGACACCCGAAAGCAGGACCCCAAAGACCCCTCTCTGAGAGAACGCCCCGTCAGTGATTTTCAAATCTTGGATTTAAGACAAAAGTCAGCACTTCCCGGGCCTTAAAAATCTAAAAGCCATGGAAAAAAAGGGACATAAGATTCTTTTAAATTTGGAGATTTTTGTGGAGGTGGCCCAAAGGACTGGTTTTCATCCCGTGCCGGCCCCTTTCCGCCCAAAACATTAAGTTTGTCTCACCTATCCGGCTACTCTGCAAAATTTTCACCCGATGGATCCCGTCAGCTTACATCCCAGAAGAGCTTCAAGGCTTGGGGACCCTTCTTAAAATTCAGCGGAGATAGGGGAGGCCTTTCCCCGGGGTTTACGCCAAAAAAAGCAAGCTCCCAAAATGGGTCGAGCTTACCCCCTAAATCGCTCCCCTGGGGGTGTTTCACCTAAGGAAAAAAGTCCGTTTTGCTTGGGGTGCGGGGCCCTCAGGAACCGAAATTTTCTGCAAACCCGTATCCTTATTCATTGGGCACTCCCCCTTTGTTAATTGTCCTTTTGCTCAAGTTTTTTTTTTCTTTTTGGATGATCCGTTATCAAGGTTAAACTTGTTATTTCGGTTAACTTTATAAAAGCAAGGGTTTAATGATATATTTTACTACCTCTATGCCTTCCCAAAGAAATGCCTTTATCATTTTTGGTCCCGGTGGGGGGGGGATTTGGACTATTTGCCTTACTTGTACTTTCTGTGTAATGTTGGAAGAAAGGAAGTCCCAAAAGCACTTGGCTTGGCGGTATGTTTGATTTTTTGGTTTCCCCCCAATGGGGGCTTTGGGTTTTTTTTTTTCTTTCTTTTTGGCCCTTTTTGTTTTTTGTTGTCTGTGTTTAGTAGGTTGGAGCAATGCGTGGGAAAAGTGTCGGCGGTCTTCTCTCCCCCGGGGTGGCCATTTTCCCCATTTCACTTGCTGTGCTTAATTCTTTTGTCACTATCTTTTTTTCAAGTAACATCGTGGAATTAAGGGATGCGGTTCCTTCTAAGAGATTATGATTCTAGTCACCCAAAAAAAATTAAAAAAAGACTCGCCCCCTTCAGGGAAATCCTTTGGAGGAGGGGGATTTCAGCAGGGGTTAAGCACCTTTTGGGGGGGCTGGTTCTGGGCTCTCCATCCTTAATAGGAAAAAAGGTGTAATTTCCTCATCCATAAAAATCTCCTTATTTTGGTTTAGCCCCCATACGTAGGGCCGCTGGTTCATTATCCTTGAAGTTGGGGAAGTTATTTCCATTATAATATTACGGGCCTCATGCCACAAAGGGTTTCTATAAACCCCGAAGACAGTTATCTATTGACCCTGAACCTCTTTAAAAAATTTTGGGGAGGGGATTTTACCTGGTGGGTTAATTCCCCGGAAGATGAAAATCTGTCCAGAATCTTTCCCCTATTCCTCTATCCCCTGACCCCAAAATTTGGGTAATTTTTCTCAGTCTCATTTGGTTGATTCGTGGAGGGCTCTCACCTCTGGCCCATATTTAATATATTTACTCTCTCCCCAAACCCTTGCAAAGGGTGGATTCTGTGATATTAAGGATTTAATTATTTAAGACATGCCCCCCTTTTCCTCAAATGTCAGACGCTGTCCCCAAGACGTTTCTTCCCCCGGAATCCCTTCTTCTATTTGGGGGACGAGGACTTTGTAATACCCCCGAGGGTTTGGGGGATGCAATTTTTACAAGACAATGGAGGATGAGACTAGCCAGTCTTACTTTGGGGGACAGTAAAACTCATTAGAGGCCATTTATCGCCTACATAACCCCTCGGAAGGGGGTTGGGTCAAATTAGATTTTTGGGAGAAGCTTTAGCAATCTTTTCACGATTTCCTCCAACCCAAAACCCGCAGCCAAACTCCAATGGTTTTAAACTAAAAAAAGAGTAAGAAACACAGGTGGGGTATGAGAGGTTCTGGCGATCCCCGGATTCAGTAAAATTTCTCAGGTTTTGGAAAAAAACCGGGGGGCTTTTAGCCAAATTTTTCTAAAGGGGTTTAAAATTAGTTCCAAATCTATGCATTTAATTATCATGCGGGGGAAAATGCAAAATTTGTTTATTAATAAGCCCCACGCGAGTTCTATGCCCTTTTTTTATTCACCCAAAAAAACCCCCCATGCAGGGGACCCCGACTGGGTTGGCGTCGTTCTCCCCTCCCTACTTAACCCAACCGTCAAAATGAAGAAATCTCTGGGTTTTTAAGAATTGGGTAAAAAATAAATAAGAGGGCAATTGATTCTAACGAAGTGGAATTTGTTTAGAATTCAGGAAAACTTCGGTTCTAAAACTAAGTCGAAGTTTGGGGGACATTCGGGTGAACGAAGTGTGCTTTTGATTGATAAAAATAGGCTGCGAGCACATGGCGTTACATGGGGCAAAGCACTCTGGGAGGAAGAAGGGCATAGCCTGCATGACATGTGCAGAGATGAAGCCAATCAGATACCAGCGGGCTTCTGAGACGTCACCGCACTATATAAGTCCGGGCGCGACGCTGGGAGCTCACATTCCTCTCACTGTACTGACTAGGGAAGGTGCTGCCGTGGCTGCTTGTAATAGCTCTTACCGAAGAACTGATTTTTAAACAGCGATTTTTGGGGGGTGTCTTAGCTTGTCTCAGAGACTGCTTCTCTTAACGTTTTATTTCTGATTTTGTGGGGTATTGGATCTGAAGTCCAGTGTGCGTCCAATGCAGCTGCATATACATTTTAATGCTACCTGCTCACAGCACATTGAATATCCAAGGGGGATCTAAGCCTGTTCCTGTTGCATTCATTTAAAGAAACAGCGTTTTTACAATCCAAATACCACTTCATTTTTGGTTGCTCAATTCTTTTACGCAATTTACATCCAGGGTTTAATTAAGCGTTGTTCTGCTGTTGTGGTGACTAAAAGAAACCGTCTTTTTCTCCGCCAAAAAATAAATTTTTCCTGTAGCCTAATTCACAGCCTAATTTCTCACCGTTTGTTTCACCCATACACACTAATAGATTGTAAGCTCTCACAAGCAGGGCCCTCATACCTTGGTCTCATTTGTAAGTACTTTAATGTGTATTGTCAGTACTTTACCCTTGAATTTGTAAAGTGCTGTGGAATATGTTGGCGCTATATAAATAAAGATATTATTATTATTATTATTATTCACAAGCGAAGGTTACTTACAATTTTTTTTCTTGTTGTGTAGCGTAAAAAACACGCCATTGTAACACGCTACAAAGCTCGTAGTTTGTGGTTGCTCAATTGTTTGGCGCAATTTACACCCAGGGTTAATTAAGCTTTTTTTTTTTTGCTGTGGTGACTAAAATAAAACCGTCTTCAACCGCCAAAAAAGACATTTTTCCTGTAGCATAATTCACAAGCGATGGTTAATTAAAAGTTTTCCTCTCGTTGTGCAGCGTAAAAAAAACACGCCAATTGTAACACACTACAAAGCCCCGTCGTTTTGGTTTTGCTCAATTTTTTTTGCGCAATTTACATCCAAGGTTAACTAAGTATTTTCTGCAGTTGTACTCAGTAAAAGAAACTTTGTTTTTCACCGCCACAGAAGAAATTTCTGTAGCAAAATTTCCCATATCCGAAGGTTAATTAAGCCTGTTTGTGCTTTTATATTCAGTAAAACACAGAGTTTTTAAACGGCACATACAAGTCAATTTTTCCTGCCCATTTGTGGAGCGCAATTTATTTCCAAGGGTTACCAAGCTTTGTTACTGGGTTTTATTTGGAGTCAAAAAACAGGGTGTGTATTTATCATATACAGATATCTTCATCAAACAGTGTCTGTACATTTTTAGAACAAACAGTATGTCAGACAGAGAGGTGGCAGGCTCTTCACCTGCGAGTTGGCAGAGGCACAAACATTCGCAGGCCCAGGTCGCAGCACAGCAAGGGGTACTCTCGCAGGTCGAGGGGTCACTCGTATGAGGCCACAACTGCCGCTGGCATCTAGGGCGGCCGTGTGTTGTTCAGCCAACCCAATTGTTTCTTGATTGGTTACTAGGTCATCCACTTCCTCACAGATGACAACTAGCACAACCCCAGTGTGCCAAGATCGGTGTGAAAGTCAGACACAACCCTTCAGTTGGCAGCCCCCCGGAGCGTTTTCAGCGGCCTCTCACCTGCCTCAACCTCGCCTCTGTCCCTTCCGGTTACCCTCAGCCAGAGATCTACTATGTGGTCTGGGCTCAGCGCCACTATAATAGACTAGGGCAGTCAGCAGCAACTTGGCAGCGAAGTAAATGGTGCCAATATCCCCTGCTTCTTGCAGTAGGCGGAAAAGTTATAGATGTTGAGAGTTGGGCATGGGAAGTCATGTTGTAGGTGTCATGCCTCTGCATACCAAACCGTTAGATGTGGACAGGCAGTGACAAATGAAAAAACAAATAGATGATGAATGAATCCCCGACCGCAACTTGGAGCCGGAGAGGCAAAGGCTTCATCACTCTCAGGAGTAGAAAGGGCTGTCATCTATGTGCGCGTCATGCGCGCGGCGGCAGGGGCCGAGCAAGAGTGGTATGTGTGGCCTAGTAGTCAGCAGGAGTAGCGCAGTGTGATGTCAGGAGCCAAGTCGCCACGGTGTAAACAAAAAAACCCTCTGTCTCATGTCCACGAAAGTAGGCGTCACAAGGGACTCAGTGAGTCAGCGGCGGCATAGTCACTTAGTGGGCCGGAGCGTTTGCTAAAAATCGTCTATACACAGGGAGTCATGGGGCGGTTGTGGCAGTTCTTATGGGCTAAGACAACCGGAGGAGCAGAAGTGAAGTGTATTTTGAATAACTGTATGCAGAAAGTGAAGGCGTGGCGCAGGGATCAAACGTTGCACCCCATTGCCCTAGCGTCAACACTAGAGATGGGCAAAATTGGATTCTAACAAGTGGAATTCGTATTAGGATTTCAGGAAAAACTTCAGGGGGGGTTCAGAACGAAGTCGAAGTTTGGGGTAGCTTCGTGTTGAACGAAGTTGTGCTTTTGATGATAAGAATGCTTGCGAGCACATGGCGGCTACATGGGGCAAAAGCACTCTGAGGATGAAGAAGAGGGCATAGCCCAGCATGACATGTGCAGGGATGAAGCCAATGCAGAGACCTGCGTGGGATTCTGTTAGCGTCACCGCACTATATAAGCTCCGGCGCGAGACGACTGGGAGCTTACACTCCTCTCACTGTACAGATCAGGGAAGGAGCTGATGTCTGCGGCTGATTGTGAGGGCTCTTACTGAAGAACTGATTTTTATAGCAGCGATTTTTGTGGGGTGTCTCAGCTTGACTCATGAGACTTGCTTCTCTTAATGTACTAATTCAGCTTTTCTGGGGTATTGGATCTGAAGTTCCAGTGTGTCGTCCACTACTATTACTGGGCTAGCATATACCATTTTAAATCTCATCTGCTCACATCACATTGAATATCCAAGGGGGATCAAAGCCAGATCCTTTGTATTCATTTAAAATAAACACCCAACACAAACCTACAACGCGAATACCTATAACAACGCGGACCAGAGGCGTACTTAGCAATAATCAAAATACCTAACAATCAAATTTGGCTGCACAATTCTTTTGGCGCAATTTACATCCACGGTTAATATAACAATGTTTTTCTCTGTGGTGACTCCAAGAATCCTTCTTTTCACAAACCGCCAAATAATTCAATTATCCTGTAGTCCTAAGTCACAATGAAGGTTAATAGCAATTTTTTCTCATCGATTGTGTAGCGTAAAAAACACACTCCATTGTAACACACAACAAAGCTCGTATTTTGTGGTTTGGCGCAATTGTTTCGGCACAATTTACATCCAGAGGTAAAATAAAGCGTTTTTTTTCTGCAGTGGTGACTAAAATAAGACCGTCTTCCTCCGCAAAAAAAAAGCATTTTTCCTGTAGCATAATTCACAAAGCGAAGGATAATATACAAGTATTACGCCTCTCGATTTGGCAGCGAAGAGAAACTCGCATTGTAACACGCTACAAAGCGTCGTCCGTTTTATGGTTGCTACAATTCTTTTGCTCGATTTACATCCAAGTTTAACTAGAATATTTTTCTGCAGTTGATACTCAGTAAAGAAACATAGTTTTTCATTCACCGCCAACAGAAGAATATTTGTAGCATAATCTCATTCCGAGAGGTTAATTAAGCTTAGTGCTTTTATTTCAGTAAAATACACAGAGATTTTTTAAAACACGGCCATACTAGTCAATTTTTTCCTGATCCCATCTTTGGAGCGCAATTTATATCGGCAAAGGGGTTTACCAAAGCTTGTTACGCTGTTGCATTTGGAGTCAAATACAGGTGTGGTCGTAATTAACATCATATCAGTATAGTTCATCAAACAGTGTCTGTACAATTTAGAACAAATCAGTAAAAAAAGGGGTCAGACAGAGATGGGGCAGGCTCTTTCACCTGTCGAGTGGCAGATGGCACAAACATTCACAGGCCCAGGTCGGCAGCTACAGTCAAGGGAGACTCGCCAGCAGGGTCACTCGTTTGAGGCCACAACTAGCCTCTGTCATCATAGGTCGGCCGTGTGTTGTTCATGCAACCCAAAGGTTCTTGATTTATTGACTAGGTCATCGCACTTCCTCCCTAGATACATCTGACAACCCCAGTCATAGAGTCGGTGGATAAAGACAGACACAACCCATAGTTGGCATGGCCCCCGGGAGGCGGGATCACGCGCCCTCACCTGTCCTTCAAACCCGGCCTCTGTGTCCCATTCGGTTCCCGTCAGTTCCAGAGATCTACTATGTGGTCTGGGCCAGGCAACGGCCCACTAATAGCGAATGAGAATTGCAATTTAAGGAAGGGCAGTCAGCACTATCTTGGTTGCAGTTCGAAAAATGGGGCCAATATCCCCTGGCTATCTTGGGCATAAGGCCGTCAAAGTATGGATGGATGGTGAGTGTGGCATGTTGATGTCATGTTTTGAGTGGTAAGCCTCTGCAAACCAAGAACCATGGGATGAGGATAGACAGCATTGACGATGAAACACAAATAGATGATGATGTAGACCGACCGCTTACTTTGGGGAGCCTGGTGAGGCAAGGGCTTCAACTCTGTCATTAGAAGAGAGGCTACATTCTTGACGTCCAGGCAGTTGGTCGCAGGCCAGCAAGTGGTGTCGTGGTGGCCCGTTAGTCACAGGATAGCAGCAGTGTGAGGTCGGAGCCAAGCGGACCAGGGTAAAAAACCCGCTTTCGCAGTTCAAATAAATTAGTTTCACAGTAGCTCAGCGAGGAACTGACGGCAGTAGTCATTGCGGAGCGATTGCGGTAAAATCCGATACACAGCGGTGTGTGTCAGTTCTTTTCTAATTACAACCGGAGGAGCCGAATATGGGATAATTGTAGAATCTGTAGGTCAAGAAAGTGAAGGGCGTTTCCAGGGTGCTAACTTTGGCAGCCTACATGCAGTGTCACCATCCGGTGGCCTTGTGAGATAACTGGCTCAGATGTGTGGTTCCATCCTAGCCGCCGCAGCAACAACAGCAGCCAGCAGCAGCGCCTAAGATGGTGCACGCATGCCATTGCAGCCAGTCAAGCTCCACGACCTCTGCAGAAGGGAGCTGTTTCTCTTTGTTTTCATCATCACCCGGTCCAGATGGCCCTGATCCTCGCTACTCATAGGGCGCCCAGCAGGTCGATCTCAAACGAGCGCGATACAAAGAGACAAGCAAGTATGTGCGTCCAACACCATCCAAAGGTGCAGAAGCTGACCGTCGCACTTCCTGTCGCAATTTGTTGTTGCTGGCTAGCAGTCCCCTCCCCTTTCCAAATGGTTGGACTCTTCTACCGTTCATGAGAAACACAATAATGCTTGATGCCAAGCCGATATGGAGAGTATCCAAGGCCATAATTTCTTTTCCAAAGACAAGCAGACCAATAACCAGACATGCTGCTAATGCACTATCATAAAAATGTAGAACAGAAGGTGTGGCCAGTCCTCTGAGGTGCTAATTCGTCTTTGTTCCATAGTTGCAACGGCATCGCGACGTCTGGAGCTGTAACTAGCAGGTCAGGGCCAGTACATGTCCATTTTGCGGCCCTCTGGGTGAAGGGCTTTCTCGGCACAAGGTATGCACCAACAACTTGACAGGAGTAACGCCCGCTTCTCCACGCACGTTGTCAAAACTGCGGCTCGTCTGCGCAATATGTCCGCCTCCTCCTCCTCCACCAACCGACCACCATCTCAGCCTCCACAAGTACTCGCTCCAATCATACCACATTGTTAGGTGCACACTCAAAGTGTCCACACAGGGGAGGAATCACCTCGCTCGGCATCATGCTCATTGGCATAGAATCCATGTGTGGGCTTTCCTCTCCGCTGCAACTGCAAATCGGAAACCATGGTTACGTACAATGGTGAGTAACGATGGTTGTTCCGCTAGCTGCACCGAGGAGGAATGGTCCATCGCGCCCTGCATGGCGTCACATGTTCAATCTGTTGTGAAAAAGATCCTAGAAGTCTTCCACCGATCTTCAGAAGTATTCTGAAAATGGCTCAGGAAACTGTGGTATGCACTTCATCCATTCCTACAAAGCCAGGAATCACTAACAACACTCCTCGAGTTTGCAGGGCGGTGCCGAAACGGCCTCCCCCAACACACTCTGAAATGCGATATGTTTCACCCGATGGAATTTCCAGAGCCTGCACATGTTGGACCCAGACTGTATAACAGAGAAAGCCATTAACGATTTTTTGATGATCCAGCGTCTGAACGGAGTACCCCCCTGTGTAACTTTGATGTCAGCCAGTGGTCCAGCTCATGCGTGCACCTGCCGTTTGTTGAGGCCATACGAGAGGCCACGTTATTTGTCAGTCGCCAGGACTACGGGTGAAATAAGTCATTCCACTGCTTCATGTCCTGGAACAAAGCTGAAAAATCTGTTCTGGTCAGGGGAACTCGATACGGCGAATACATCTCTAGGCGTCCACATGAGTCCGCTGGGGAAAGGAAAGGAAGAGGTAGGAGGACATTGGAGGCAGAATCATTTCTGATGAAATAGATGGATTCTTCTACCCAGTTTGACAAGATAGAGGAGCAGGAATACTGGAGGAGGTAGATGGCTATGAGGAATACGAGGAAGAAGACCCTCAAGCACCGAGGCAGTATACAGTGGAGAGTATGAGTTCAGTGAGCCCACTCGAAGTTCACTTGTGCAGACAATGGCCCCGCTAGGCATTCTGATTTGTCCTGTTGCTTAGTGACAGGCCAGAATAGTCACATCCTGCAGAGGGATTACTTCCTGGTCTCTCCACCCTATTGTGAAGCCCTCGGCAAACCGTCCCAAAAGGTAGCCTTTATCCCAGCTATATTGAGAGTTAGACAAACTCAAATACATAGAGGAAAATCCTCCGTAGTCAGTTGGTCCCGCTGCCTATGTGGCGGGCATGTCGACCCTCCTCTGCAGGTCTGACCGGGGGTTCTTCCAGATGCGGCTCACGAATCAACTGCCGCGGCTGCTGGGTGAAGGTGGGGGGGTAGGAGGCATTACCCAGCTCCATCAGCAGCAAACCTAAGTCGAGTCCACCAAGAAGATGCATCTTTCCTTAGCCCGCTCTAGTGAGATGGCAGTCCGCCAGGTCAGCAGCAACAGCAGACCTGGATGCAGACCCCTTGAAGGCAACAGGTGATAGGCCAACTTGGACATCACTCTGCCACCCCATGTTAGAAGAGCTGCTGGACTACAGATTGGCATCCTAAACTGAAATGTGTGCCGCAACTTGGCTCGATTTATGTCAGTGATAAGCTGCCTCTGGGCCCTCCCAGCAATAGTGCATCATAGAGCGGTTGTGTTCATTGTCGGGCGGGGGCCATCGTTACCCCAAGGATAACCCCAGATCACTGTGAGAATTGGAATATCGTACTGACGCTAGGTCAAGATGAATCAGGCGTGGATCGGCCTGCGATTTCCACACACCAATGCCTTAGCGTCAGACTACACTCAGCCATGACGCCTCACACCAAGACGTGAGAAATGAGTCTGGGTCAAAACATACCTCCTCAGCCACTATTCAGATGCTGCTAAACCCGCCCTGATTGCCACACATCTGCTGACAGTTTACTCCATCTTGCCACCAACCATCTTTACCATGGACTGGTATTGGGCCACCAACCCACCACACAACTGTCATTTTGCTTCTTAATAGACCTCATTCTTGCTGGCAGCTGTATGCTTGTGCTCGTGACATCCCCACTGTGTCATATGTGGTCCACTGTCTAGACCTCATGCTGATGCACCTGCCGCCGTCACGCAATCCACGGTCTCTGTCTTTGTGTCACTCCTGTGGCCTACTCCATTTTATTGGGCCATCCTCCAGAATGTCATTGTGCCACTTCTCTGACGCTCATGCTGCGCTGCCAACCGTCACCATCTCACATACTCTGTATTGTGCCCACTTTATGAACCTCTGCTTCTGCTGTTGTTGGCTCGGTCGGCCATGACATCCACACTGTGTTATTGTGCCACTCTCTACCTCATGCTGTTGCTGCCTGCCTCCGTCACCTCCCACTCTCTGTCATTGTGCCACTCTGTGGCCTACCCAGTTTTTGCTCACTCCAGAATGTCATTGGCACACTGTCTTACCTCCATGCTGCTGCTTGTGGCTGCTGGCCATGACCTATTCACTGTGTCATTGTGGACCACTCCCTTGGCCCTATTCCTGTTTTTTTTTGCCACCTCCAAAAATGCTGATTGTGCCATTGTCTGACGCTCATGCTGTTGCTTGCCAACCCAGTCACCCTCCACTCTCTTCATTGTGCCACACTGTGGCCTACCCTGTTTTTGGCCCACCTCCAGAATTCATTGTGCCACTGTCTACCTCATGCTGCAGCAGCCCCAGTGACCTCCCACTCTCTGTCCTTCGTGGCCACTCAGTGTGCCTACTCCATTTTTTTGCCACCCTTACGCAAAATGTCATATGTGCCACTGTCTGACTCTCATGCAGCTGCTGTGGCTGCTGAAGTTACCTAGACACTGTGTCCACTTGTGCCAATTTTGTGGCCTATTCACTGTTTTTTGCCACTTCCAGACTGTCATGTTGCCACTGTCTTACCTCATGCTGGCTGTCTGCTGTTGATGTCCGTCAACTCGCACACTGTGTCATTGTGCCACTCTTTGGCCTATTCCTCTGTTTTTGTTTGCACCTCCAGAATGTCAATGTGCCACTGTCTGATATCTCATGCAGCTCAGTGGCTGGCCGCCTCACCACCACCACAACTTCCACACTCTGTCACTAATGTTGCCACCTGACTCATCAGCTTGTTTTTTTTCCAGCTTTCGGCTGGCATGACTTTATCAGGGCAAACATTCCTACCGACTCCCACCGCATCAGTTTTTTGGTCCAGTTTTGCCCTCTTATAAGTGCCCAGTGTAATTTTATAGTGAAGGCGAATCTTAAGAGCGGGGCGGCAGTCATGTGACGTGTCATCTAAATACATCAAACATTGAATGAAAACTCAAACGCAAGCACCCTCTGCATATTATAAGGCATGGCACAACGTCTACAGCAGTCTCCTGCAGCTCTGTTTGTGCAGTCCTGGAAATAGCTGTTTTTTAACGTGATTCGTCCCAAAGTAATTCATAGTTTCATAGTTTCATAGTTTCATAGTTTGTAAGGCCGAAAAAAGACGAGACATCCATCCAGCTTTGCGGCCCTGTTGTTGGTTCTAAAGTGTTGAACCAACGAAGTTAATTTTTTTTGCGCGGGAAATTCAGGCGAAGTGAGCGTAACCGAATTTTTGAAAATTCGCCCATCTCTAATAATCAAAGCCACGCAATGTCTTCTCAGGAGAATTCGACAAGATTCTTAATTCCTGAAGATCACTCCCCTTCTGACGGCACCCGTCTCGCAATCTAGTTCCTGACTAACACTCCCATCCCGTAACATATAACACGGCATTTATAAAAGTTTTAATCCCCGGAGCCAGGAAAGATGTTTATCTCCACTCCTCGTACCGCTTCCAATTTCATTAATAATTGTTCGACATTATAAATCATTTCTAAGGTGTTGCAGGACCAGGCTGTCCACTCTTCTTCCCATGTCCACATTAGCCTCAACCATACTATTCATAAGGCAGACAGCCGACTCAAATATTCGTAAAGTACATTACTGTTTCTGGATGAGATCAAATGTATCCAGGATGCGTCCATCCCTCTCCAGCTGTCCTTTCCATTTGATCGGCAGGAAAAAGGGCGTTCGACAGGGTCAGCTGGAGATGGCTGGGGGCAGTGTGGTACGGATTCGGATTCCAGGGAGCCTATTCCTTTCTCATATCACTTACACTATAAAACGCCAGTCCCCCGCGCCCAGCATCTATACCCCAGGTATTCTTTCTATGGCCATTCATTGGTGGAGAGGCACTCGCCATGGATTCCCATTATCCCCCACTGACTGTTTAATTTGACCATCAGAGCCGCACAACGCAGAGCCCTGGCCGCTAAAATCAGATCTCGCTGGGCATTAATAGCAAGGAGTTTTTCATCGCAATATTAAGGTCTCCTTTTTTGGGCTGATGAATCTTCTATTTATCTAACTAGACCCACTGTGGATTTTCCGCTATAGCTCTAGATCTGTTACATGAGTTATAGGCCTTTTCTCGTGCTTCAAGGTTAATGTTTCTAAGTTCAGGAATTGTTTGGATCTCTCCCCATGCTCATTCACCGTTCCTCCACATCTGCTTTGGGGCCATTTACCTATTATCCCTGGCTGTGCCTCCATCAAGTATCGGGAATAAATATTGGTAAGTCCCCTAGTTCATTTAATCACCTCAATTACGCTTACCCCCCTCTGTTCCTCAAAATGGTAAGGAACTAGAAGATGTATGGCATCTTCTGGGCCTCCCCTTATTTGCTAATAGCTCATCTTCTCAGATGATTACGTCCGCAAAAAATACTTTGTTTACAAACAATCCACTTATTGCTTATGACATAAAGAAGTCTCCCAACTATATACATCCGTCTTTCACTTCTTTCCTATTGAATAAAAAAAACGCCCCCGGATAGCCCTTGCTAAAGGCTGATCCTCCGAAGGGATAGGGGTGGTCTGAATTTGCCGGATCGAGGTTTATATAATCCTAGCAGCCCTCCTTCGTCACGGATCGAGAATTGGTTAAACAGTCTTCCAGATATTCTAACCTGGCCTTGATCATCCCCAATTTAAAGTCAGGAGGAGTGAAGTGGATCATAACTATTTCCCAGGACTTATTCACCCTTCCCACCAACTAGATTTACTCTCTCCTCAGAATTAATCTCAAAAATATTCCTTGTCACCCATCTCGCATTTTTTTGGCTTACAACTCCCAAGCTAGTGATTTTTTATAAAAAGTAAGGACATCTAATGTGCCCGTTGCAATTTTAAGTTGAACTGGTTGTTTTACTTTTTGATAATGTTATCGGCCCTACTTTCTTCAACAGACTGGCACTCTCTATCACGCTATATGCTGGTCTTTTCGTAGCGGTTTCATAGCGATGGGGTCCTTGCAGTGATTTTTGGCTAAGTGGTGAGAAGGTCTACCCTAACCAGGAGATCTCAACTACAATACTCCAGGGATGGCTCGAAGATCCATAAATATATTTAGTTAATCGAGAAGTGGAGGGACACGTTCTTTTAGAATTGCTAATCCGCAATTTACGGCTTTAATAATTATCACCGACCTGCCCCCATCCAGCTTGTCCAGCCCGTTTTGACCGTCCTGTCCCAGTGTGGCACCCCCCCCCACGACGATTTTTCCATAGTATATGGACCTGTTTTGGAAACCATGAAGTTCTGGGAGACAGTCATAACAAACTCTAATCTTAAGTTTCGTGTCATTTAAACTTTAGAAGCCAACACACACCTGTTCCATAATTTATACTCACAACATTTCAGGAACCACCCACTTCTGCATATACTTAATAATTAGCGGCGAAAAGAAGCCTCCTGGCCAAATGGTGGAACCAACTGTCCCTACATTGGCAGGAATGGTCCAGGTGGTAACAACATTCAATCTGGAAATGGACATAAGTCTGACATCATCATGGACTAGGAAACCCAATGACTCGCAAAATTTTTCAAGAAATGGCAGAGTGTATATTCTAAACTTTACTCAGCCCCAGGAGTATCAAGGAGATGCATGCAGGGCCTTTTTGTATACACTCCTGGTATCCTCTTCCTCTCAACTAGGCAGTAGCCGCCCTGGGGCTTTGGATGTCCGTATACCCATAACCTGGGGGAGCTCTAGCCTCAGCCTATCCTGACAACCCACACGTGCCCTGGATCCTCCCATGGTAAACTGTGTGTCAGAGATGGGGGTGAATTTTGACCTCTAATCTATTTCTCCTACCCTCGGGCTTTAAGTTATCGTAGGGCCAGTGTGCTCGATCTCACAGAATTGTATCAGCATCAGTATTTGTTTTCCACCTTTATCCGCAGACCTTACTTTATTACATAGTGTAGTATGTATTATGTCTCTTAACTAACTGCGCTATCGGTTACCCCTACTGTTCTGGTTGTTTTTTTTTGTTATTTTATTGAGGGATGGGGGGGTTACTTTTTTTTATTTTTTGTTTTCTTTCTTTAGTGAAGATGGATGAACTTCTTTTGCTTCATCTATATTATGATGAGGCCAAGATTATTTCATAAGTGCTATTTTGTACTTTCATGGCTTAGTACTTTTCTTATTTGTACTAATGATGGCCTTATAGTATATCTTTGTGTATTCAATTAGTATCTAATCTAATGGACAGTTATTATATATTTTTGTTATTGTAAAATTTAATAAAAATTATGTTTACAAAAAAAAAATATATATAGCTGACCTGAAGCAGATTGCGATAGAAGTGGCTAAGGTCATCCTGCCGGATTTACTAGGGCCTCTATAACTACCATGATCGGGATACAACATCGAAGGAGTTTACAGATGGCACCTATGGCTCTGCATGATTAGCATCTAGATCGACGTGGGAGGAGGCAGGCTCTTTCTATTTAAAAATATGTGGAGGATCTCCAATTTCAACTCCAGGAAATGGCCAAGGATAATAAAAAGCTCTTGGAGAAATGTGATGATCTGGAGAACCGGTCTCGGCGGAGTAACTTGAAGTTAATAGGAGTTCCAGAGTCTTTGCCTTAACCAACCTTTGTGAAAATGAGATACCGCAATATCTAGGGAACTCCAAAATGCAAGTCAGAACTTGTCTCATATATTGGGACCTCGCAGACCGGAGAGTTCATTCAAAAGTACCAGGAGACCAGCGGAAAGATCTCCCACGACCGCATTATGGGCAAATATACCTTACTTCTCTGATAAAGCGGAAGATTCTAGCTGCTTACAGTCCAAAAGCTTGGGGATCATACTGCATGGTTGCAAAATTTTGCTATTCGCTAGATTTTTCATGCGGAGAAGGTCACCATGGAGAAGAAGATCATACTCTGGCTATTAGTTCAAGAATTGGCATAGAACACCAGCAAAAATTATGCATATTATTATATCCCAGCAACAGCTGAAAGTCTTCGCAATCGGAGGTCCGCCTCTCTTCTTCAGGGATCCGCAATCTGCATAGGAGGGATTAGGCTACATCATCTGATCACGACAACTCGCGTAGGGAAAGGAAGGATGGAGAATACAAGAGCATCAGGCCCGTGATAAATAAACCAAAGCTTGTTCAATGTCAACGAAACCTAAGGCAGTAGAGTTAACTAAACTTGGAGACCACACTATACAAAGCCATCTCAGAGTGGCGTACCATGTTATCTTTTTGAGTTTAGATCGTGTCTTGACATATCTGTGGTTGGACCCTGTTTTGCTAACCGTGGAAATTTTTTTCATATTAGTTTTAAAATGTGTCAGGGATGTCCGGTGCAAAATGCAGTTTCTAGTTAATCTGTAATATAAGAATACTTAGGAACTATATTACATATGTATTTGAGCTAGTTAACAGGTTTAACGATTTAACATGCGGGGGGAGGAGCTAAGGATATTCTCTGGAAATAGTTTGGATGTTTGGTTTGAGTATTGTGGAAAAAAGGAAGTTCTGTGGCACTGCTTTCTTAGGAGGTGCAACTTCGTTCCCCTCCGGATTAAGAAGTGCATTTTCTCGGTTTCAGTAATTAAGGAACATCTTTTCATGTTCAGATTTTGGTAGTTTGAAATTGTTAGGGTTTTATTTGGGGATTGCACTACAGTCAATTAGTTATCTAATGATTAGCACACCATGCATATTATTACATGGAATGTAAAAGGCTTACGATCGCCTCAAAAAAGGATGATGGTTGTCACGTACCCGGACGTAGAAGTGGATCCACTGGACCACCGCAATCGTGGTGTAAGCCACGCCAGGAAACGAATCTAAGTAGTCCCGGTTTTCACACAGAGCCCGCCGCAAAGGCGGGATGGACTAGCTTGCGGCGGCGTCTACCAGGTCGTCCCCCCTGACGTGACTTGCTTCGGTGGCAGCCTAGGTATAGCGCGGTGCAGAATCGTCCATGCAGGGCTCGTATTTGGGGAAAGGCAGAAGTCAGGGCAGGCGGCACAGATTCTTGGTCTTGGTCATGCACAAGGTCAGGGCAACGGGCAAGAAGCTGGTCCCGAGGAACGGAAGCTAAATACGTACACTGGTATATCAGGAACAAGGCATAGAACGCTTTCTCTATAGGCAACAATGGCACCTAAAGATCCGCAAACGACCCCAGGAAGGGCAGCTTAAATAAGGCAGTGACCGGCAAATAGCCGAATACCGACACTGGCCCTTTAAATCTCGCAGTGCCGGCGCGCTAGCCGCAGCCTTAGATGTCCGGGGACGCGCTCGCGCCGGGAATCCTGAGAACTGCAACAGGAGCGCGGCCGGGTAAGTAGGAGAGAGCCGCCGGCCGGTGAGCGCGCCCATCCGCCCTATCGATCGGGCGGGCGGCGGTGCCGCTAGTGCGGAGACCGCGGGTGTGCCCGCGACCCGGGACGGGGGTCGCGAGCCCACCCGTGACACATGGTGCTTACACATTTAAAACGATTAAAAGCTGACATTGCCCTGCTCTAGGAAACACACCTGGAGGAGGCAGGACTTTTTTTTTTTTTATTTTTTTTTTTATTTTTCCGACTGAAAAAACTGTGATTAGGGAAGTGTTAGATCCCCAGCATAACTTCGAAAGCGGGAGGTTCTAACATTGCTTGAGCAAAAATCTACAAAATAAAATTTTAGATCAATGTAGGGATCTAGAAGGTAGGGAGCACAGGATTACTCTTTCAACCTGCAAAGATACGGTCAGTATCTATAATAATTACTGCCCAAATGAAGGACAGAGTAAATTCCTCTCTGGACTGGCCACTCGAGTGCGAGTATTCTACTGGATGAAAATTGTGGGGGGAGCTTTTAAATGCCGTGTTGATACCAATGAGACCGCAAGATGATCAAGTGTAGTTTCCACTGATTTGCACGTCTTTGAGTCGGCCCGTGATTGGGTTTTTTGGAGAAGATGGGCCTGGTAGACAACGAAGACTGCTGCGTCCAGAAGGCAGGGAATATCCGTTTATTCCACCGGTCCAGTGAATTCATGTCGCGTATCGACACTTTTTAGTCTCCCTACACTGAAGTCCCCGACTCAGGCATGCAAAGATATATAACATTATTATTTCAGAAACAGGCCCCAATGTCCGGAGACGTTAAGTGATAGCATCCTGAGGAGCACTGACTTCATATGGAGATATCCATCCTTTGTTAGCGAAGGAGAGGAGTTATCAACTAATTGCAGAATTGGGTGGATGAAATTCAGGGTCTTGAATGCAGAGCACCCAATAATGCTCGCAGCTCCTGTGGGAAACGGGAAAGCAGTATTGAGGGGGTGACTTATAGCCTATGTAGTCAAAAATTAAAAAATGTGAGACAGGGTCTGGATAAATTTAGCTCAGCTTGAGAGGACAGCTTATACTACATTTCAGAAGGAATGTTACACCAAACAATAAACAGGCCTGGCAATTAGCCTAAAGAGCATAATACGAAAATTGGTAGAGAAGAAAGAGGCTATGGAATTTTCTGCCAAAGAGGTGAAACTATTTAGATTTGGTAACAAGAGAGGTAAATTTACTGCTAACCTTGCTAGAGGCCGAAGGGAGATGACTCATTTTCCCGTCCATTAAAATGATAGTACGCGGATCCTTACAGTCCCACCCAAAGGCGATAAATGATATCTTTAGAATCGTTTTATCAAGTCCCTCTACTCCAGGGATGGGAAGGTCGACTCCCCATACCAGTTATGGATTTGAATAATCTGGGATTGCCCTCTTTGACAGAGGAGGATAAGAATTTGCTGAACTCCCCCGGATAAATATAGGAAAACACCCAGAGTCTATTTATAAGTTGAACTATGACCCTATTATTCAAAATAGAAACCAAACTTCGTAGTGGAACCAATTTGCCCCTATCCCTATCGGGTAGGTCAACATGATTAAATGATATCTCCCTAAAATTTCTTTAATCCCTTACAGAACCATTTCCCCTTGCTATTGAAGCACCTAGATGCTGCAATGAATTCACAAGGCCTTCTCTTCTTCGTATTTGGGCCGTAGACACACAGGATTGGATAAAGACTTTGCTGCTTTCGAGAAATATGGCGCCTGTTTGCTCCAGATGTCAGAACATACAATCTGTCTGCTTATTACGACAGACTGGATTGGATTCAGGGGTCCAATTTTTTTTTCGAAATAGTACCCTCAAAGCAATATAACAAAGCCCATTTAGTTTGAATAGCCTATTGCACAAAAATTTTCTTGATCCCCAGCTCCATCTCAAAATCATTGGTAATTAAAGAAACTAAATCAGCATGGAAGGCAGTAAGGAAAATGATGGTCTTTCTTTTCATTGCTCGAAAACATGCACTTGTGGTGCCACCCTGAGTTTCCTCAAGGAAAGGAAAATCCGGATTTCGAATTTGGAAAACGGGGGGATATTAAATGTGAAACATCTTTTTCGCCCTCGGAACGCAGATTCTAATCTAGTCGTGAGTTAGGTTTAAGCTGGGCACAGTAAAAGGGTGCTTTCTGTTAATGCTCATTATAATAAGCTAAGCTTTTTTTAAAAACCGCTTGAGACCGTGACACAAGGGGAATTTCAGGCCAACCTGCTTGACAATTTAATTGGGGATCCGCCACGTAAGAAATCACAAACTATAACAAACATGGACTCTCAAAGGAATGTCAGTGGATGGTCAGTTAGGCCTCCACTGCCTCAAAGATGGGCGCTTCAAATGGGTGACTGCTGATTAGCCACCATGATATTGAAGGCTGGAATTAGTCCAGAAAATTATCCTTGTGAGAGTTGGAGGAATCGAAATTCAAAATCATCCACCATGCTATATATGGGTATGATATACCCACCTAACCCAGATAACAGACAGCTGGTTGCATGGCCTACAGTGCAAAAACAGGGACAAGATTTTTCTACATGGAATATGGGACTGCCCAGACACCCAAAGCTTCTGAGAAGGACTTAGGGCCTTTCTCAGGGGA
>JAODAL010029831.1:0-50939 GCA_025379985.1 Phyllomedusa bahiana | reverse complement strand
ATAGTAGCCATAAAAAAAACGACCCCAAGGGCCCAAATCAGAACCATAGAAACAAACAAGCCCATAGCAACCCAAAGACTATGGGCCAACAAATCGGTTTATAAAAAAACCCAAAAAAGGGCTCATAGCACCAATCAACCCAACCCCAATCAAGCCCATAGGACCAATCAGACCAAAGCAACAATCAGACCCCCATTTCCAAAAAGGGGCCAAAAACCCAATCAACTCAAAACGACCAAATAAAAAAAAGCGACCTCAAGCCAATGCAACCAATCAGGCCCAAGAAACCCAAAGGCTCAAGACCCTAGAGCCCTTAAAAAACAAATCAAGCCCTAGCGACCAATCGACCCATCATCAATCGGGGCCCAAAAGAAACCAAAACAGCCCCAAATTCAAACCAATCAAGCCCATGTAACCTCAACCATAGCAACTAATCAGACCCAAACAACCAATCAACCTAGAACGCAAGCCATAGACCAATCAAGCTCTAAAACAAATTTTTTTAAAGCCGAAACCCACCTGGGGCCCTTTTAAAAATTTTAACCCTGGAAAAGAAAATAAAACAAAGACCCAAGAATAATCAAGCCATAGCCCAAATAAGGCTCATAGCCCCACAGGCCTTATAGCCCAAACTGAGTCATACAAACAACAAAGCCCAGGAAAAAATTAGGCCCAAAGCAACCCCCAAGCTCTTTTAAGGCCAAAACAGAGCCCATACCCCCTTATGTGTATGGGCCCCAACAGACGATTCATTGCACCTCTGCAAACCCCAAAAGGTTTAGGGGGCCCCAAACAACAATGTCACGCACCTCTGCTAACCCTACTGTGTGGGCCCCCGGACAACAAAGTCACTGCACCTCTCCCTAACCCTACGTTATGGGGGCCCCAGGGGGCAACCGGCATTTTCGCGAAACCTCTGCTAACCCAAACGTGTAGGGGGCCCCCCGGAGCAGAGGGATTCACTGAAAACCCGCTAACCCAATTTTGTAGGGGGGGCCCCTGGAGCAGAGGGAAATGTCACCGCACCCTGCAAACCAAACTTTTTTAAAAGGGGCCCCGGGAAGCAGACGGGATGTCCGGCACCTCTCTAACCCCTACTAGGAAAAAGGTCCCCCAGAGCAAGGGGGAATGCCCAATGCACCTCTGCAAACCCCTACTGTTTTTTGGGCCCTGGAGCAGACGGAGGTCACTGCACCTCTGCAAACCCCCAACGGTTTATGGGTCCGAGCAACAATTCACTTGCACCTCTGCAAAACCCCTACTTTTTTAATGTCCCCCCGGGACCCAGACAAAGTCACTAAAAACCTCTTTTTAACCCCCCGGGTTGTAAGGGGCCCGGGAGCAACGGATGTCACTGCACCTCGCTAACCCTACTTTGAAAGGGGCCCGGAAAAGACAGATGTCACGGAAAACCCCCTTAAACCCAAAGTGTATGGCCCCAGACAGCCCGGTGTCACGAAACCTCTGCAAAACCCCTACGTGTTTTGGGGCCCCCGGAAATCAACAGAATTTCACTGCACCTTTCCCTAACCCCACTGTGTAGGGGGCCCCGGGAGCAACAGATGTCACGCACCTCTGCTAACCCAACTTTAGGGGGCCCCTTTTGGGAAATTTAGATGGTTTGCCACCCCCACCCTGCTAACCCCCCGGGTGTTAAAGCCCCGGAGGCAAAACGGTTTGTAACGCACCTCGATAACCCTACTTTTAAGGGGGCCCCCGGAGCAGCCCCGGATTTCACTGCACCTCTAAATAACCCAACTGTGAATGGGCCCCGGACAGAAGGAAAAGTCACTGAAACCTCTGAAAACCCCTACTGGTATGGGGCCCCAGAGCAAAAAATGTCACGGGGCACCCTGCTAACCCTACTGTGATGGGGCCCCCGGGAGCAGACGTTGCATTTGCACCTCTGCTAACCCTACTGTGTTTTGGGGCCCGGAGCAAACGGGATGTCATTTGCACCTCTAAAAAACCCAACTTTTTATGGGGCCCTGGAGCAGACAAATTTCAACGCCCCCTCTGCAAAACCCCCCCTACTTTGTATGGGAACCCGGAGCAATGGAGGGTCACCGGGGGGTAAGGCCGAGAAACCCGGGGCAGGTTTTCCGGAATACAGCGAGAGTCCGGACAAAGAAACACGACTCCAACACCAGTCAACAACGGTTTGTGTTACTGAATTTCTGGATCAAGTTGGTGAACAGATACCGCCAAACACAAATTGACAAACTTTTGATCTGGGCCCCTGTGCTGCCACAGCGCGCCGCCAGTAGTGTTACCTATCTGGATGCCTGGCAGCTTTACCTAACTGTGGGGTTAGGAAAGGCCGATAGCCCCTTACCTTCTTAATAACATTAATCACAAACGGAAACAATTGTGTGTGGTGGCAGTTGCAGCGGGCTCGTGGTGCAGCACAGCAGTTACACAGCTTTAATGATTGACCCACTTCCCTCCCAAACACACGTGACACAAAACTTTCCCTCCACAGATGATCGGTTCAAGATAGTAATGGTGCGATAGCAAACTCTCAAGTCATGAACTGGGAGGATGTAATTTGGGAACCCTCCTTTGGGCCTGTTAAATGAGCCTAAATCTACTCTAAACTATTATCAGGCCTTCTCACTGTCTGAGCTCGTTGGCGTGCAAGAATCGCTGGGTACTTTAAAGATGGACGGCAATACACTGTGCTCCCGGTGGCAGATCCTTGTGGATGGTCCAGCTGCAGACAGTCCTCTCTATTTGGCTGCTTGTCAGTCTTTGACCAGGAGCTATCCCTCTGTGATGGCGTTCTTGTATAGGAACAGTAAGGCTCTCCTCTGTCTCTGGATACAACTGTTGAATCCAGCTTCCTTTTTAGCTCAGTCTACTGTATCAGTCTGTTCTCCTTAGAATCTCAGCAGCTTCTAAAAATGGCTGCTCATGTGCCAGTCTGTTATACCATCTCCCTTATTTGCATTCATATATGGAAAAACTGGAACATGTCGAATCTTGTGGCCAAACAGTAGAATACAAAGAAAACATTTACAACTGTCATAGCATGGGGATTTTACTTTAGAATACAAAGGGAGGCTGTCACTACTATCCCAATTACAACCCATAGAGTTGGCATCCTCGGACAACCCTCCCCACACAAAACTGTTAGGCGCTGGGGGGGGGTTACAACAAGCGTTGTATACTGGGCATACTATGTGGTGGGGCCTATAGGTTCAGGGGGACTAAGGCTCCTCCCCTGGGAAGGAGTTGTGGCTGCTAAACTTTATTCCTGGCTGGCAAGATTTCACAGCTCGGAACCTCTGTTGACACCGGCAGGCATGGGACAGCCCACCATTCTTAACTAAGGGAGGCTGCTGGACAGGGGTAGGTACTTCGGGTTTTGTAGTTTCTGGCACTTCAAATTCACAGCGCACTCAAACATATTTTCTGTGCAGATTTCGTGTCGGGACCCCCTTGGTCCTATAGGCTCTACCTAGTAGACTGGTATGGCAGGGTCCTAAATTCTCTTGTCCCATATGGGACCGCCTCCAAACCTACAACCAACTTCAAAGATGGCTCTTACTCCTGATCAATGACCGATTAACTGGGGAAAAAACCTGTCTATCCTGCACTGCCATGGGTTAGGAATGCAAACTTGTTTAGTCGCTCATCACATCACCATTGTGCACCGTCCGCAGTCGGCGTCGGTGTTCCTGGCCCAGGGCCGTGGTAATGGTCACGGTGGTGGTGCTGTCGGACTGGGCTTGATGAGATCCTCAATCTCTCGACTGGTCTCCCGAACATCAGCATGTGTGGGGAGAAAGCCCGTGGTACGTGCACCCTATTTTATAGGCCACCTTCAGCTCAAGGAAGGTACTCAGGCCCTAGCCTTATGGCTCGTCTCTAAAGGTCCGCAGCATCTGGATAATGGGTTAGCGGTTAAACGCTCACTTGCTACGTTCCCCTCTGCGATGATACTGGCAGTAGTACAGGGGAGACGCTCCATCCCTACAAACTGGTACAGTTCGATCATTATTGCCCCTTGGAAACATGCCCCCCTGGTCGGAGATGTATCTCTGGGCTACCCAAAATCCTGTATAATAGTGCTTGCAGACCGCTCTGCAGAAGACTCTGCAGTCTGGTCCCTAATGGGTACAGCCACGGCATGAACTTAGTTAAAATGGTCTGTCATGACCAAACAGTACGAATGCCCAGGAGGTAGAGTACCCAATCTGCACATAGTCAATCTTCAGGGCTCTAGGGGCGCAATTGTCCGGATGGTCTTGAACGGGAGCCCAGCTGTTCAGATGCTCTTACATTAACCCCACAGGTACACACTTGAGGCAAAACTTCAGACACCATGCTTAACAAATTCAGCAGTACAACCAGTCGTTGAGCACACTTATTAGGTTTTGTCACTCCCAAAATGGGCGCCCCTCATGGCCCCTAGCAGCCTTGGGTCCAATGACTGGGGATAACAAGTTTCTGTCTGCAACTCCGATTGTAAGAGATGCCGGCACGGGGAACCCTGGGAAACACTAGTTTATCCCACTCCCTCAAAAGCTTTTGCCCCCCCTGAGTCCTGGGGTCCTCTGGTGGGGCCAGACCTAGACGGACCCCCCCTTAAATTTCTGTAAATCTGGGCAACCATCCGGGCCCTCTCCCAAACAGCCACTGCCCTTTCCCCCACCTTCGGATCCCAACCCACCCCACTTGAGTGTGCCACGTCCTAAAAACCAGGGAACTGGCTAAAAGTCGGGCATTTCAGTGTCCTCAGTTCCCATAAATGCTGCAGGGGGTGCTGCGGCCCCCAGAGGGGGCATCGGCTTTCTTTTTTTTTCCCCCCCTGACCAAAAAATTTAATGGGGAATTTGGTATTTTGAGAGTTGCCACCCATCTCTGTGGGGGGCTCCAAATTTAGAAATCTCCAAATGGCCAAGGGGGTTGTTGTCGGTCTTGCAGTACCTCGCCCTGTCAGTACCTCCCCTTTCATCTGGCCCCACCAGGCTAACATTCCAACGAAAGGGAGTTTAAAATTGTCAGGATTTCTCTGACCCGCAAGGACCGACTGATAGGCAATTACTCCTTCGCCCTTCCTGGACTTGGGACAGCAAAAACCCCCCAACCCATTGACTGTCAGTTACAGCAAAAAGGGGGGTGTCGAACCGCGCTTAGGCCAAAAATTGGGGACCAGGGCTTGCTGGGGTCCTAAAACACCCGGGGGTCGGCCCTTTGTGTTTTTCCCCCCTCTTGTGAACTGCGGAGTTTTTTTCGGGAAAAAAAAATTTCTTTCCTTCACAAATTTTTTCTGCACCCCCACCAGATCCCGTCCATCTCCTCACATCACTGTACAGAAAAATACCAAGACAAATTTATTTTTCAAACTTTTCACTTCATATAAATACCCCCAAACAGTCACCAAACATCCACCTACAAGGGGCAAATTACCAACAATGTTGTTACTAAAACCCTCCTACAAAACCAAGACCCAAAACTATTTCTACTTAAGGCTCAAATAAAACCCGCCGACCCCACAGAACGCAACCCCCTATTGCTATCCTGCCAGGCTTGTTTCATATACCACCGCCATCGTGCCAAAGGGTAAATCATTGTATGTGACCTCTGCAGAATATAAGTGATTACCCTCTGTTACATTTAGTAACTCACCGGAGACTTTTTTGTCCGTCTTCACTTTCCCTTTTCTTCTCCATCCGGTTCAACCTTCTGCTGATTGCTCCCCCCAATACCTCCCCGAGGGTTTGGACAAAAATATCTTAGAATCCTCACATTTCCAGCAACTCCTTAATTTTTTGGTATAGCGTCCCCTCAGTTAGGTATATAGGGGCACTGAAACATTTTGGGCCACGGCAGGTATATGGGGGGCCCCAGGAGGTAAAATGGGGCCCAGGCATTTTATGGGGCCACGGGAGGTATATAGGGGGGAACGCAGTTTTATAGGGGGACAGGCATCTATGGGGCCACGGGAGGGGTATGGGGCCACAGCAGGTATATGGGGGACAGGCAGGTATAGGGGGCACAGGCGGTTTATAGGGGCCAAAAGGGGGATATAGGGTCACAGGCTCATATGGGGGCCAAGGGGGGATATGGGGGCCCCCGGCGGGGTTGGGGGCCAGGCAGTAAATGGGGGCACGGCATTTTGGGGGTACGGGATATAGGGGGGCCACGGGAGGTTAAAAGGGCACAGGAGCAATGGGGCCACGCAGGCATTAAGGGGGACAGGCGTATATAGGGGGGCCCAGACAGGGATTCGGCCAACGCATATGGGGGTCACAGGGGGTTTGGGGGGGACAGGAGGATTATAGGGCAAGGCATTTGGGGCCTGAGGGAGGTAAAAAGCTATAAAAATAAAAACTTTTTTTACTCACCTTTTAAATCCCCGGGGCGCCTCCTCCCCTCTTCAGCCCCGCCCCCGGGAGCTCCTCGGCCACGGCCATGACCCTGTGCCCCGAGGACAGGGACGTGGATGACTGATGTCATCGCGACCTGCCGGGTGAGGCGCACGGGGGGGGCAGGTCCTACGCTGTGAGGACCCGGCAGCCTGCGGTGTAGGGGCCTGCGGGTCCGCACTGCTGCGGGGGGACCTCGCCCCTCTGCCCCGCAGAAGCCCCCAGTGTGTGTGCGTCCCGCGACCACATGCACTGAAGAGCCATCGGATGCCTCCAGGCCCCAGCGCAGAGCCTGGAGCCCGGAGACTCGGGGCACAGGGGTATTTTTTATTCGGGGCCCGAGCCCCGAATAAATTCAGCGTAGCGAAGCCCCTGATTGGAGCTCTGCAGCACGCCTTCTTTCACCCTCTCTTAACCGCTTGCCTGCGCCGTGGTCCACCATCAATAGGAGGGCAGTTTCTTTAGACCACACACAGTAGCCATAATTACATTCTGGTATGGCCCGTCAGTTGAGCGAAAACGGGGTATAAACACTTCTTTCACCCCGCATTCCCAGGAATGGCCCGCACCTCTCGTAGTGTACACGCCGAGGCCAGTTTTTGTGACTGCACTCCACCTACCTGGGGCCGCTGTACCCCTTCAGAAGTGACCACTTGCACCAATGGTACCTATTCACGCCTGCTGGAAGAGCTTGCCTGCTCTTTGGCTTATCTTAAGCCCATGGACCTCGTAGTCGTTCCAGAACCGCTGCAGTTTCTGAAGATGGTCCGTCGAACGAATTTCCCGAACACCACACCACTTCGTCCAGGTAATCAGCACCGTCTCAAATTAAGATCCCCTAGACAGTGGTTCAATCACCCTGGAATTCCCTGGGGCATTGGAAAGCCCAAACGCATCCGAGGGATCGCCGTAGAGGCCCATACGCAAATGAAAACGGTCTTTGCCCTACCTTCTCAGCCACTGGTACCTGCCATACCGCTGCCAGTCATGGGTCGAAAAAGAACTTTTGTTAATGCATGGCCTAGAGCGGACAGCACTCTCTTCATTCCACGTGAGGGATAGGCGACGTATGTCTGGGCATTTAGCTTCCTGTAGTCTACCAGAACCTTGACTGCCAGCTTTTTTTCGCACCAAAACTACTGGGCGACCAGGGACGTTGTCTCTCTTGAATCACCCGTTTCTTTCTACAGCAGCTGCCACCATGTCTTCACTTCCAGGTACATTTTCGGGCGATTTGTCGGTACAGGTCTCTGATGGCGGGCATCGCCTGTGGGATTTCTTGATCCGATGGTAGAAGCACAGCCAAAGTCTTCACTTATGTTTCGAGAAACCATCCTGAATTCCCAAAGGTTCGTCCAGCAGCTGTTCGTTGCCCTGGAGTAGTCCTGCGGGCAATTCCCTGCGAGTAGCAATAACACACGCACTTGGCCATTCATTCCGCCTCGGAGCTCCCGAACCTTCTGATCGCCCTACTGAATAGTCCAGGGCCGACCTCTTTCAGGCCTATAGCGTGAAGGTTCTTCCCTCCTCTTCCTACTCTCTCCGCCGGAGATACATCTCCAGGAACTTGCTTCGTCTATAGGGTTATTTGCAGATGGTCCAACTCGCTGTCCATACGTTGAGGCATCGCAACGGGTTACACATTCCTCTCCACAGTGACTAGGCCCGACAACCAGTGTTCTTCTGTGACTTCCTTCCGGTGAGACTGGTTCTACCAGACATTTCCAGACACCTTTCAACTTCCGCTGGCTCCAACGGCATGCATCAATAGTTGGGTCTTGTCGTGGCGATCTCGATCGGGGCGTTCGCTGACCTCACCTTTACTGCCCAATGGGTCGTCCGGATGTGGGGCTCGCTGCAGACGGTGCTCCCCTCACCATCTGTCGTAAGGACCCTCTGATTTTGTGGCCGGTGCGTGGTGCTCGCTGCATTTGGGGGCCCGGTCTTTGCATAAAGGTGGTGATCCAGGTCCTAGAGCACGTTCATTCACCCAAACAGGTAAAGCCCAGGTCATATGCAACTGCCCTCCTGGATGGTGATCCACCACACAACTTACTCCCTTCTGGCCATGCTTGTACAAATAGTCGGCACCTCGCATCCCTAACTATCTCCCAGGTCACTATCCCAGCTCACCATGTTGCTGCCGTCAGCCTAATGGACGCTGCCATCTTCTGCTCCACCATGTTCCCGATAGTGACCCTCTCAAAGGACTCCAAGGATTCAGGTCCACTCTGACCCAGTTGCAACTAGAACAGTGCCCCTTCTTTTCTGCCTTCTAGCTTCTGCGTCCATAACAGGGACTACTGGCGTAAAGATCGACACCTCGCGCATAGGGCTTGGGGGCTGTTGCCTTCCGCCACAGCACGCCAGCAACTGCGGCGGTTGTAGATTTTAACCCCGGCTCTGCCCTTACACTTCGAGCCACTCCTCTGGCGATGTGGCCCATACTGTTGACAAGAGCCCAGCAGAGGGGCCCCCTATACCTCTGCACACCTGGTGGAACCTCTGCGGTAGACCCCGCTTGTGGGAGCTGATCTGAATGGTAGCTGTGGGATCCGATTACTGCTGGGAGCTTGTGGCCGTGTCGCCTTCATCCTGAGTCTCTCTACCGTAAGTCTCTCAATGCTCGCGTAAAGCCTGGACCTCATCTGTTAAAACTTCTTTCCTGCGTCCACGTCCTCTGGCTGCTTGGGTACTCTACTTCAGCCTTTACCAATATGGCATGGGTTTCCTCTTCCTCTCGACAGTGGCGAATAACACGATAAAACTCAGTCACCGTCATTCCGGGTTCATCTCCCTGCAATTTTCCCTAAGGATTTATTGTACAGTCCCACAATGAACTGGTCTCTTAGTAGCGTATCTACTTCAGGAAGGCCCCCATTACCACCTGGGTCTCGCCGCCTTAGCTCTTCAATGGTTCCTACAATGCAAGGCATTAGACCTACTGCAGAGGGACCTCTCCCCTCTTTGCGGCCGTTGAAGAAGAAACTTCCAAAGGTGCTCCACTTTGGTAAACCCCCTTTGGCCCCTTCCAAACTGCGAGAATATTTGCTCAGTGTGGTCCCGTTCAACTCAGGTCGCACCATTTCTGTCCCCGCCTAACGTCCCCCCTCCAAGTGCCCCCAGCTAGCTCCCCCCAATTTGCATGCTAAAATTACATATTTTAACTACGCTAAACGCACCCTTTCTGTCCATCCTCGCAGGTCATGGTGTTCCCCGTCATATCTGGTGAGGGATTTGCAATAGGGACCTAAAGGGACATAATCTCATCGGCGTGTACGTAGTAGGCATCCAGAGCTTGGCCTCTGGCCCGGCGCCATGACGTGGGGGAAACGCCGCCCAGCTCCGTCCATAAATCGCTATATCCTGGCAACACAACAACCAAGGTGAAAGGCCGAGTACCGTGGTCAGGTTTACTGGAATACAGCGAAGTCATCGGACAAAGAACACACTCCAACACCAGCTCAACAACGGGTTGTGTTACTGAATTTTTCTGAAACAAGATGTACAACAGATCCCCCAAGACACTAAATTTAAACAAGTACGTATCCTGGGCCCCTGTGCTGCACAGCGCGCCGCCAGATGTGTACGTCTCTGATGCCCGGTAACTTACCTACCTGTGGGGGTTCGGAAAGGCCGATAACCCTTTTACCTTCTTAATTACCATATTCACCAACGGGAACAATTGTGTATGGTGGCAGTTGCAGGGCTCGGGTGCAGCCACAGCAGCTTACACACAGCTTAAATGATTACCCAATTCCCTCCCAAACTCACGCCTGACACAAACTTTCCCTCTCAATAAGCGGTTCATATAGCTAATAGGTGCGATAGTCAAACTCTCCTATCCTGTACAGGTGGATGTAGTGGGGTTTAACCCCGTCTTGGCCTGTAACTGAGCCTAACAACATAAACTAATATCTGCCTGCTCACAGCCTGAACACGTTGGCGTGCACGCAATCATCCGAGGAGTACCTTAAAGATGGAGCTGGCATCCCTGTTTCACAGGTGCAGTTGGAACTGGAATGGATGGTCCCCCGGCTGCAGGACATCCTTCTATCTTGGCAGCTTTGTCCTTCTTGTCCAGAGTTCTCTCTCTCCCCTCTGCATGGCGTCTGTTAGACAGTCAGGCTCCCCTCTGTCCCTGGAACAAACTGTGAAATCCTGGCCCTTTAGCTCAACGGTCTGGCCGGTTTCTCCTCAGAATCACGAGCGACTCTCAAAATGGCTCTACATTGCCATTCTTATACCATGTCCCACAATTGTTGCATATACTGGAAAAACTGGACATAGCGGCATCTGGTTGGCCAAACAGTGAATACAAAGATTACATTTTACAACTGTCATTGCATGGGAGTTTACTAGAACACAAACTCAAGGAGGCTGGCCACACCTATCCCACTACTCAACCCCGCACCTCTCCTGCTACCCTACTGTGTAATGTGCCCCCGAGCAGATCGTTTCACTGCACTCTGCTAACCCTTCTGGAGGGGACCTTCGGAGCATTGGATTCACTTCGCACTCCTGCTAAACCCCTAACTGGGATGACGCCCTCTGAGCTTTGGATTGTCTCCAGCGCACTTTGCTGAACCCTACTGTGGTAATAGGGGTCCCGGAGCAAGACAGATGTCACTGCACCTCGCTTTAAACGCCTACTGTGTTAAATGGGGCCTCGGAGCAGCTGGATGTCAATGCTCCTCTGCTAACCCTACTGTGTATGGGGCTCCGGTGCAGAATGGATGTCACTGCACCTCTGCTACCCTACTATGTATGGGACCCCAGAGCAGATACGAGGCCCCAATCGCCACCTCTGCTAACCCTACTGTGTGCTGGGGCCCTGAAGATGACGGATTTCAATGCACCTCTGCCAACCCTAAATGGGTAAATGGGCCCCGGAGCAGACGGATGTCCACTGCACCTCTGCTAATCCTACTGTATGGGCCCAGAGCAAACGGATGTCACCCCACCCTCTGCTAACCACTTGTATAGATCCCTGGAGCCATACGGATATCACTTGCACCTCGCTAACCCTACTGTGTATGGGTCCCCCGGAGCCCCTGACGGAATTCAATGCACCTCGCAACCCTACTGTGTATTGGCCCCGATCTGATGGATGCCACTGCAACTCTGACTAACCTACTGTTTATGGGGCCCTAGAGCAACGAGTCACCGCGCACCTCTGCTAACCTACTGTGTATGGGGCCCCTGAGCAGACGGATGTCACTGCACCTCTCTGCTAACCCCGACTGTGTATGGGGTCGGGGAGCATCAAAAATAGGGCCAATCGCATCCTGCTGCTAACCCTACTTTAGTATGGGGACCTCTCCCGAGCTGACGATGTCACTCCATGCCAGAACTGCTATCCCCTATGTGTATGCCCCGGAGCAATGGATGTCTCTGAACCCCTGCTAACCCTAATGTGTATGGGGCCCCGGAGCAGACGCATGTCCACTCGCAAACACTCTGCTTAAACCTACTATTATAGGGCACAGACAACAGATGTCGCCGCACCTCTCTATCCCTACTGTGTATATACCCCCCGAGCAGACGGATGTCACTGCCTCCCTCTGCTAACCCTACTGTATATGGGCCCCCCGGACAAACGATTGTATCTGCATACCTCGCTTCAACACTACTGTGTATAGGACCCCCGGAGCAGGGACGGATGTCTCTGCAACCCTGCTAACCCTACTGTGTATGGGTCCCAGAGCTAGGACTGAATGTCACACTGCACTCTGCTAACCCTACTGTTTAGGGGACCCGAGCATTACGATGTCACTACATGCGCCGCTGCTAACCCCTACGAGTGTATGGGGCCCGGAGCATCGATGTCTCTGCACCTCGTTATCCCTACTGTGTATGGGCCCGAGCAGACGTATGTCACGGCACCTCTGCACCCATACTGTGTATGGGGGTCCTGAGCTAACGATGTCACTGCAACGACTGAGATCACCAATGTGTATGGGGCCCCGAAGCAGATGGATGTCCACTGCACCTTTGCTTACAAGTGGTGTTTGGGTCCCGGTGCAGATGGACTGTGCACTGCTCATCTGCTAACCCTACTTGTGTATGGGGTCCCCAGCAGAACAATGTCACGCACCTCTGGACTAACTCCTCTTGGATGGGTCCTGGAGCAGACGGATTAACGCACATCGGCTAACCCTACTGTGTATAACCCCCCGGAGCAGAACGATGTCTCTGCCACCTCTGCTAACCCTACTGTGAATGGCCACGGACAGACATTGTCTCTGCACCTCTGACGATCACTACTGTGATTAGGGCCCTAAGCAACGGATGCACTGCACTCTGCGAACCCAACTGTTGAATGGGCCCACAGACAACGATGTCCCACTGCACCTCTGCTAACCTTTCGTGTAGTGGGCCCCGGACAGACGAGTCACGGTGTCACCTCTGCTAACCCTACCTTAGTGTGGACCCCGAGCATACGGAGTGTCCACTGCACCTCTGCTCACCCCTACGGGTTTGGGGCCCGGAGTAGACGGATGTCCAACGAACCGCAAGCCTCTGCTAACCCTACTTTTATGGGGACCCCGAGCAGACGTATGTCACTGCACCTCTCTAACCCTACTGTGTTGGGGCCCCGGAAAGATGGATGTCACTGCACCTCTCGTTCACACACCCTACGTGTATGGGGCCCCGGAGGTAAAACGGATGTCACCGCACCTCGGCTTACCTACTTTGTAGGGGTGCCGTGCTGCACGTTTTTCTCGCTCCTCTGCAACCCTACTTGTATCGCCCCTGGAGAAGATGTTGTCACCTGCTAAACCTCTCTTACCCCATGTGTATTGGAGGCCCCGAGGCGAGATGGAATGTCACCTGCACCGTTGCTAACCCTACTTGTTTGGGTCTGGGCACAAGAAGGGATGTAACTGCACCTCTGCTATTCCCTTCTGTGTATAGAACCCCGGAGCAGACGATCTCCTCTGCACGCGCTAATCCTACTGTGTATGGGGCCCCGGACTAACAGATTCACGCAACCTCGGCTAACCCTACTGTGTTTAGGCCCTTAGAGCACACGGATGTTCTCTGCACCTCCCTAACCCTACTGTTTATGGGGCCCAAGCAGACAGGATTCACTGCACCTTCTGTTAACCCTACTGTTTATGGGGCCCCGGAGCAGACGGAATGTCACTACAACACCTCGGCCCTAACCCTACTGTGAATGGACCCCAAGCAGACTGAATGTCTCTGCTCCTTATGCTATACCTTACGGTGTATGGTCCCGACAGACGGATTCTCTTCACACCTCTGCTAACACGACGGTGTTTGGGGCCCCAGTAACGGATGTCACCTCCTGCTACCTCGCGAACCCCTACTGTATGGGGCCCCAGTATGACTTCTCACCGCACCTCTGCTAAACCCTTCGTTGTATGGGAACCCGAACAGACTTATTCACGCACCTCTGCTATCCCTCTTGTGTATGGGGCCCTGGAGCATTACGATTCACTGCAACCTCTGCTAACCCTATAGTGTATGGCCCAAGTACGGATGCCACTGCACCTCGCTAATCCCGACGGTAGTATGGGGGACCGGGAGCCAGACGGATGTCACTGCACCTCTGCGAACCCTACTGTTTTGGACCCAAGCAGAGGTCTCAGAGCATCCACTACACTCTCTCACAGAGTTTATCAGGTGAAGATTACCTCTCCCCTTTCTTTCCCTGTACAGGTCACAGAGCATGCCCACCACCCTTTTTCATGGAAGTTCTGATATTAAGGATTTTTAGCCGTGCGACTGCCAGGGAAATATTTTTCTTTTACTCTTCAAGAAAGCGACACCAGAGTCACAAACAGAAAATAAAATAAAAAACCTGCAATCAGAAAATAAGAAAAGATTGATGAAAAGAGATGTATCAGTATCTGGTTGTACTTAGTAAAGCATTGCCTTTCAGGCCGCGGGTTTGATTGATTCGCTGCAGTAACAATGTAACAACACGACTTGTTCTTGATGTTGGACATAGAATCAATCTTTGCAGGACGTCTGATGGATACAGCGGCGGATGATGACTGGTTTGCAGCTCTGACCAGATTCCCTGGGCTTTGTCTTCGGCTCCGTGTCGCCGCTCATCCATCCAGGAGCTCGTGATTTGCAGCCATAATTATTCCTATATGTGTGTGACTTATGGATCTGCTCCCAGAGGACATATGAAAATGTGTTGGACGTTTTTTGGAGAGATGGCTCAGAGCTCTCCGGAAGCAGCGAGTCCTCCACATCCTGACGTCTCTACTGAGGTTTGATAGGAGAAGCAGAAACATGGAATTTTTTTTCTTTTCACAATTTTTTATTTTTATTTTTTAAAAAAGGAAACCTGCATTTTATATTAAAGTGGAAATCCTCCCCCGGCAGCTTCATGCATGAATTTTGATTCTGGATATAAAATTATCCCAAAATAGACGAGGCTGAGAGGTTTAGATGCTCCGTCTGATTTGTTGCTGCTGTAAAGTTTATTGTCTTTATGGCTCCTTTACTCCCGATATCCGCATCATCGGATTTAGTCTCCTCGATTTGAGAGATCCCCTCTTGTCGCATCTCGCTCGCACAGGCCAGATTACTCATCAGGTAACACCTATATATAAAGATTAGAAACAGGATCCACCATGCAATATAGACGACTCTTTCGTCTGTATGAGATCACTTCCCTCATCTCCCTCATCACAGGCAGGATACACGACGATAACACCTAGATATAGAAACACAGGATCCACATTCACTATAACGACCCCTCCTTTCTGTATAGATCACTTCTGCTCCTCCCATCCTCCGCGTCACAGGCTGGAGACACTGACAGGTCAACAATATTATATAGATAAGCACAAGGGAATCCACATTCACTTTAGAACTGACACCCTCCTGGTCTGTAGAGATCACTTCCCTGCATCTCCTCATCTCTGCATGATTATACCGGACTAGTAAACACCTATATATACGACAACACAATCCACCATTCTCTAAGAGGACCCCCGCCCTCCTGTGTTCTGTAGAGATCACTCTCCGCAGTCCCTCATGTCAAAGGCAGATTACACTGACAGATAACACCTATATCGAAATATCACAGGATCCTCCATTCTCTATAGACTGACACCATCCTGTTCTGTAGAGATCACTTTCCCTGCCTTCTCCTCATCGACAGGCAGATTATACTGACAGGTAACACCTATTTATAGACTACAAAGGATCCCCCATTCACTACATAGACTGACAACCCATTCCTGTTCTTAAGAGCACTTCCCTGCAGTCTCCTCATCACAGCCGGAATTACACTGACAGGTAACACCTTTAGAGAATAACACATGTAATCCACCAGTGACAATAGTCGACACCCCTGTGCTGTAGAGATCACTTCTCTCGCGCAGTCGCCGCTTCACGGCAGATTACTCTGACATGTAACTCCTATAGAGATAACACAGGGATCCACCATTCACGATATGACCTTACAATCCTCCTGGTCTGTAAAGATCACTTCCCTGCAGTCTCCTCATCCAGGCAGATTACACTACAGTAACACCTATAATAGATAAACAGCAGCCACCATTCAGTCTATAGAACTGACACCTCCTGCTGTAGGAGTTCAATTCGCCGCAGTCTCCTCCTCACCCACTGGAGTACACTGATAGTAACACATATAATAGAATAACACAAGATACCACCAATTCCCCTATAGACGACCCCTCCTGTTCTTGTGAGATCACATTCCCTGCCTCTCCTCATCACCAGGGAATGACAGAATAAAAGAAGGATTACATGACGAGGTTAAACACCTTTAGTTAGATAACACAGATCCACCAATCACTATAGAAAGACTACCCCTCCTGTTCGTAGAATCCACGTCCCTCAGTCCTCCCTCATCTAAGGAAGGATTTACACGGTCAGGTTCACCTATAGATAGTATAACAAAGGACCACCAGTCACTATAGACTGACACTCCGTTCTGCAGAGTGGGTGCCCTCCCCCTACAGCAGCAGTTTCAACTTGCGTTTGAGAGAGGTGGAGTCCGCAGTATAGCGAGGGCAGTTGAGGCAGCAACGGCTTGTGGATTGTTATCTCCCTCGCTGCGCTGCCAGAGTGGGTAGGATTAAACCCTATGAGGCGCATTAACAAGCAGCCGGCTCCCTGGTGAGCAAGTGTCGCAGGGGGCGAGAATCTCAGATTTCAGCCTGAAGGAGAGTGATGCGGGACTGTGGAAGAGGAACAAAGTTAGTGGATTTTTACCGCTGCATAAACCCCCCAGCAGAGGAAGAAGGTTCGACCCTGCTGAAGAAGCAAGGCGGGCAGCATGCATACCTCACAACTTTTTAGTGATTGCAAAGAGGGGACACGTCAGGCCACGCCTCGATCCACGGCCCATCCCATACATCATTACTATACACGACCTCTACCACGCCATATACGCCAACTTATTTAGACAGCCCAAAAGGGACAAACATTCTCATGATCCTTCATTGTGTCCAATGATGATATATTAAAGTAAATTGTTCTACATTTACAGTACTAAAGCCAATCAGATACTTTTTAATGCATGATAGTCCAGTTTTATTGACTCATAATCTATTGGCTCAAATGAAAAGAGGGACATTTATAGAGCAAAGAGAGACTGAGGGACAATGGTTAAAATAGGGACAGTCCCATCCAAAATAGGGACAGTTGGAGGTTATTGAGCAGTGCTGTCCAGATCAGAGAGATCCTGTCAGGAACAGCACTTCCCCTGCTGTCATTGAAAGCCAGCAGCTTTATCAAATGAGCCCACTGCAGAGGAAATAACAATAGTAAATGAAGGATCGATAGCAAGCAGACCCACAGGGAGGGACCTTCAAAGAGATGGAGACAGACACAGAGCCTGATAATGTTACAGCTATTTGATGGGAGAGGAGCAGACAAAGCCAGGTGTCCCCTCTGTTCTCATATAGCTTCGAACTGCAAGGAAAAGCTCTGTTAGCCACCAGCAGCCGGAGTGAACCATCCCATGCACCAGTACCATCAACACCAACAAGGCCTGTTTCCAGCCTTGTAAAGTCCAGTAGAAGATGGGACGGGAGTGTCCAGCAAAAGGAGCCAGTGGCGCATCCAACATAGGAGCACCAAGACCGGAGGCGCCAACGGCAGCGGAGGCTACCGCGAGGATTGGAGTGGGGTGTGGTGTACTCGCAACCGTTCTAGCCGGACGCTCTGCAATTTCCAAGCCAGTTTATAATGCGCCCCAGGGTGGAACAAGGGATTGAGCATGCTAACTCCCCTGCCTGCACATGGCCGAGCAGCTGACAAAGCAAGGGTGTGGAGCCGTCAGCAGAACAACCCGACTTGCCGTAAGCATCCAATCCAAGAATATTAAATTGTTAAAGGGGGGTCCCAGGGAACTGAGTACAAATAAGGTTTCCAACCCCCCCCCCCTACTAAAAGCGTTAATCCCCTAAAGTACCCCGATGTGGAAGAGCTGGTGACCTATTTACAATCTGGGGGGTAATGAAGGCAAATGACTCTCCTCGCCGCAGTTGCCGGTCTTGATTGCTTTTTTTCCTAATGAAGAGATCATGCAATAATGCGAAATCGTGTTATTTCATAGAAAACATTGATGATTTAAAATTTGGCATAAAATAGGCAAGTTCTAAAAGAAAAAAGACCTCACAAAAGAACTGAGGAAAAACGGGAACAGAATTAGGTAAACTGAAAATGAGGAAGAACTCTGTGATTTGACTTTAGCGAGTATATCAAAGAAAATCATCATTACTGGTCAGTTTTAGGTGATAGGGGTGTAATAGTGAGATCAGAGGTTGTAGAGGATGAAAGAAATAGAAATGGAGATCGGAGGGGGACATAGCAATCGGTGAGCGGGGCCCACTCCGTGCCGCCCCTCAACAATCTTCCCTAAGTGTCAGTACGATTCACCCAAGCAGAGGTTGCCTCATGATTTGGGTATGACTCTGTGATCCTGGGGGTTACGTATGAGAGATCGTGCAGCTGGAGTCTCCCGTCAATCTTAAAAGTTTTTTCCTTTGGGGACGACCTTTCTAAAAATAAGGGGGGGGGGAAGAAGAACAGAAAAAGGGTTTTGGCGGTGAGTTTTCCCAGGAGGGTTTTTTCCCTTTTTATGAAAAAACCCAGTAATGCAGGGGGGGGCCGGGAGGAAGAACTCAAAGGGGGGGTCTTGGGGTCCCGGTGTTTACCCGATAAATGTAACGGGCCCCTTTAAACTAACGGTTCCCGATAGCCTTAAGCCCCCCCAAACGGGGGAAACCGGGGAAAAAACCCGGGTCCAAAAAGGGTTTTTTGAAAAAAAAATGGGGATACAAAGGCCAATGGTTTGAAAAAAAGGGAAATAAAGGGATTTTTGGAAAAAATTGGGCCATAAAGGGAAAAAAAAAATGAAAGGGTCAGCGAAAATGAAGCAAAGGATAAAGTAAATAGGGGGGGCCATAAAAGGGGGGGTTAAATTTGAAGGGGGGTTTTTGGGGGGGACAAAAAGGGGGGGGTAAATTTTTGGGGGGTTTTTGGGGGGACAAATTTTGGAATAAAGGGAGGGGTGAAGGTTGGGGGGTTTGGGGGGACAAATGTGGGAAATTTAAAGGGGGGGGGGAATTGAATTTGGTTGGGGGGGTAAAAAAGTTTAAGGGTGGGAAAAGGATGGGGTTTTGGGGGGGAAAAAAATTGTGGGAAAAAAAAGGGGAATAAATTTGGGGGAAAGGAAGGGGAATGAGGGGTGAGAGCGGGTTTTGGGGAAAAGGTTTTTGCGGGGAAAGGAAAAAAAAAGAGAAGGAGACAAATGAATGATGGGCATTCAATTGGGAGGGGGAGAGGGTACTGGCCCACCTCCCCCCTCGGCTGCAATACCCCCACCTTAGGGACAGGGGGGGGGCGCGTTACGCAAACGGGGGGGCCCGGGGGTGGGGGTAGGTCTTGGACCACCACCATTGCTGGGGGGGAGGAAGATCAGTGCCGCTTCCTGGGGGCCCCTAAAAGGAGGGGGGCCCAATCAGGAAATTTTTGAGGGGGGAAAATTTCCTTTGGCCTTTTGGATAGAGGGCATGGGTCTCTCCCTTCCCGGGGGGGGAAAAAGGACGGGAGGGGTTTTTTGCCGGGCCCCCTTTCCTAAAAACCGGGAGGGAGCATCCGGGGGAAATGTCTCCTTTCGGGAGGGGTGGGGAAAGACGCGAGCCCCAAGAGCAAAAGGTGGGGAGCTCCGGTTTGGGATGGGTTGGGGGAAATGGGACTTCTTTGCCCTGATCATCCTACGGGGTCCCTATATAAATGTGAGCTTCAGGGGCCCGGGGGACCAAAATTTTCTGGCCCCCGCTTGGAAACATCATCGCCCGAGTGGCGGGGTTTTCGTTCCCCAAGCGATATCCCGCCAAAATAACGTTAAAGAGGCCTTTAAAAACGAAATGAAAATTTCCTTGTAGACATCATGACCGGGGAAGAGGTTCGGGGGGTTTTCATTCCCAAATAAAACGGGGAGACACGGTTTGGGTCAGGGGCCTAGCCTTATGGTCAGCTGAGACGCAGGAAACCGTCCTCATCCGTCCTCCACTTTTCCCCGGCAGAGGGCGAATTGGTCTTTTACCCGGGGGAGCCAAAGCCTGTCCAGGGGGTTTGGGGGCCCCCCAACTTTATGCCCAGTGCAAGGGGAGGTATGTGCTTGTGTGGGGGAAATAGGGCCCTCACCACCCTGTGACAGGATTTGCTGTCCCTGGTGGTGACTTGGGTACCGCTTTGCCCCCGCCCCCGCTCCTAGCCAACAAAACCCCCCGTATCTCGCAGATGGGGAGAGCAAAGGGCCAATGGGAGAGGAACGTAAGGGGCCAAGGCGAGGGAGCTAAAGGGGCAAAATGAAAAAAAGAAAACGGCAGCAAAATCGGGCATGGAGGCACTCAAAAAGGAGAGGGGGGGGCTTTCCCCCCTGATCGGGGGGGCTAGACCCTTTAACCCAAAAAACGCCCCCAAGTAGTTGAGACTTGAGGGAAAGTGACATAGAGGAAGAGACCAGGAGGTGGAGGAGGAGGAGGAAGCCCGCCTCCCACAGCCTCTATCACTCAGGGAGCGAAGAAGGGAGAGATGGTGGCGGGAAAAGGAGAGGGCTCACGAAACGGAGTGCAAGGAAGGGGGAAAGGAGAGTGTCAGTGGGCGACTCTCCTCGACTAGACGTGGATCACTCCACTCCCCTAAACCCCTAAGGCCAGATAATGGGCCAGGAAGGCACGGTAACCCCCTATGATTGAGGTCGCAATAGCTACGGAGATCCTCGTACGCACCCACCAGCCTCTCGGGTGGATGAGGAAGAGGAGGACGATGTACTAGAGGACACGGGCTGAGAGACCTTCAGGGATGCGGTGTATTGGCCCATGAGAAACCCCAAAAGGGTAGTTAAAGAACAGTGGGTAAAGAAAGTTCAGGCACAGATGGTGGGAAGGAAACCAGTGCACACTGGGGGAGGGGGTCGGAAACACTGTAAACCTAAGAAGAACTAAGTTAATTAACATCTAATGGCCACAAACCCAATGGGATAGGAAAAAGTCTCTTTATGAAGGTTAACGCCTTTCCTTTTTAAGGAACAGTGCAAGTCATCTTCGGCGGGGGACTTCAATGCCGTCTCGAGGAATACTCAGATAGGGGAGGTTCCGGAGGTGTGGGCTAACGAAGGCGTCGTGCTCCCCGAATAGATAGTTAGTGAGGCGGGGGCGCCTGGGGGGCGGGGAGGTGCGGGGTGATCGCCCTGGTGGGATGTCCACATCAGGGCACAACCCAGGCCCCGGGGGTTCATGGTACTATAGGGGTAGTTATGGTAGGTCTAGAATAGATAGGTTTTATTTAAAGGAGGAATCTGTCTCGAGCCTTGTCGGTGTAGGGCTGGTTTAGGTAGATTTCCTCCGATATACTGCTATGATTTTTTGTTTTCTTTGAAACGTTTCTTGAGACCCCTCTTTGGGAGTGGTTGATTGGAAGCTGAATTAGTCACTCCTGGATGAAACGGAATTAGACAATCCGTCGAGGACTTTCTTCAGAGTCAGGTACATTACTGGGCATGTAGAAGCAAATCAGAATGGTGGGAAATATTCAAAAAGAGAGCTGCAAAGTTCTTCTGCCAGACCTCGAGCCTTAGAGTCTGAACAGGTACGACTGTATCAGAGTCCTGAGGAGGAAACTCGAGCAGGTGGTACTCGACTGGATGGTAGCCGCGAGGAGATCTATTGGGTGAAGGTCATTACTCAAGAAATGTCCAGTATGATAGATACACATCTGGTTTTTTGAGAGGGATTTGGTAAATTACCGCTGCCGGATCCCTACAAAAACTGCAGGATGTCAGTAGGTTGTACAGATGGTGACTGGCCAAAATGGACAGTACAGGATCTTTGAAACGGTCCAGATTAGAGGATCCTGGAGATCGTTAGTTCTTCTACTCACATCTCTTGGGTAGGAGGGAATAGATCGGAACAAATGCTCGGCTTTCCTGGCTGAGGCCATTCCTGAAATCCAGGATGAGCATCTCTCCTGATGTATTGACAGGAGAGACAGAGAAGAGGCAGTGAAGGGGGCGATGAGAGCTTAGCCCTCAAGAAAGGCCCGGGGACCGATGGCTAACATTCGGAATTTACAAAGACCTTTAAGGGACCACCTTGGTTCACATCTTGACTGAGGTATTCAAATAAGGTCCTTTCCTCGGGCACTTGCCAAAACTCAATGAGGAGGTCAGCCCTGATCATCCTGTCAAAGGGTAAAGATCCAGTCCTCATTGAGAATTGGCAATCCCATAGCGTGCTTCAAATGTGGACAGGAAGATCTGGCAAAAGTGCTTTTTTCAATAGGCTGATAAAATCTGCCTCACAACTCATTTCATCGGTCCAGCACTGCTCCGTTCCCGGTCACAGCGCGTTAGCACCAGCCATTGGTGTCCGGGAGCGTGGAGCGGGGTAGGCGGGTCATGGAAGGGGTTCAGCTGTCCTTGGATCAGGACAAAAGCTTTTGATCGGGTTGATCAATGGTACCTCTAGTCAAACTATTCTGATAACTATGGCCTGCGGGGAAGGTTTGTAAATTGGTTAAAGATCTTGTATAAAGGGGCTGTGACTTTTCATGGTGAAAACGGTTGGTTCAGGCGACTTTTCAGGGTGGAGTCTGGTGGCCTTCAGGGGCTGTCCTTTGAGTCCTCTGCTCCAAGCGGTTCGCAGTCGACCACTTCTTATGGAGGCTAGATTGTGACCGTTGGTGGGGGTGGAGGATGGACCTCGAGGGTATTAGCAACCTGCCATGAGGGTAATAGCTATGCGATGATGTCACTGTCTTGTCTCTTCTAAGAGGAGTCGGGATAGTGATGTCAGAGGTAGAGAGCTTATTCGGAAGCTTTCCGCGGTCAGGATCAACGGGAGAAAGTGCAAGGGTCTCTGTTGGGAGAAGGAGACCCTACCTTTAATCTTCAGGACACCTCCCTGCGCCCAGGAAACTGTAAAGATTTTCAAAGGCATTGAATTTTTGGGCCAGGGTAAACTATTGAAAAAAAAAATTTGGGGAGGACAGGCTAAAACAATGCCGTCCAGAAGGTCGGAACAAGTGGAAAGTGTTGGTCGTTACTCTTAGAGAGGAATTGGGACTGATCAAATTTTCATGCTCCTGATATTCATCTATTGGGCAGCTTGCTGCCTTCTTGCCCGAGTTTCTCTGGCCGGGGGTTTTACAGTCTGTTCTTCCAGATGTGGTGGGGAATACAGAATGGAACCTAATTCAGGAGACGAGTGACATACCACACGAGGAGACTAGGGGGGTTAGGTATGGTTAAACCCGTGGTGTTCCTAACCAAACACCTTTATTTAGACCAATGTAGCGGGCATGTGGGACTGCAGGCCCTACCTCTGTGGTTGGTCTCATCGTCGGGAATGTTTCAGCCTTTACTTCCAGGACTGGGAGTTGGGGGGTCAAGTGAAGATCTTTCGCAGGTCCACGCAGATAATTTCCCGGCTTATGTAGCCCTGAACTCTGAAGATCATACGCCGATTGGGTTCTGGTGATGGTGGAGATATGAACTCTTACCAAGAAGTTCCTGGATGAGAGGGTTTTTTATGGCTGTCGACCTATTTCGGGAGTCCATTGTCCCTCAAGGATTGCCCCAGGCGGGATCTGAGGACAGGGTTACGTTTATTGAATTCAGACAGGACTCTTTAAAGGTTTGGGATGTGGCCTGGGTTGCTTCCTGGAAAGCTATATGTATGGTGGTAATGTGAAGTTCAGGCATCCCAGTGTTCGGGGTTGTCCCCGTGGAGGGGTGCAGCTATGCAATTAGAGAGCATGGAGGCATTTCCTGCTTCAACTGCCCTACAATTTAGAAATTTACCAAAAGTGTGGTTGCTTCCTTAGGTTGGCCAGGTTGGGAACCTCTCCTATGATGAGTTGGGCCTATGGGCGATTTAAAATTACCCATGTGCCACAGGACCCGTGGCACTTTATTATAGTCCGCGCAGTGGTTAGGTATCACTAATGGTGCGGCACAAGTGTTTAGTGTCGCGCGTCAGAAAAACCCTCTCGGGTGGGGAAGTGAGTAGGCACACTATTGGACGACCCTGGTTGAAAGTTGCTAGGTGGTGTTTTAGAGGTTGGGGGATGCTGTGGCGGCCCACTCTTTGGAGGGGTTTGTCTTATGGGGTATCCTCCCCGATTATTTTCTGAGTCCCACCTCCCTGGATGTGGGCTGATTTCTGTACCCACGTAGCATTTTTTGTTTTCTTTTTTTTGAGGACAAAAAGACGGAAAAAAGGCTTACATAAACTGAACCGAGCCTTCGGGAGGGTGAAGTGTATTATTATTATTATTATTTTAAAGCGCCAATTGATTCCAGGGCGCTGTACATTCGAAGGGGGTTACTATACATTTACATAAGTCAAACGAGCTACAGTGATAAGGGATAATGGACAATTGGCACGGTCAGAAGGGAGAGGAGGACCCTACCCGCGAGGGATTACAATCTATCAAAGGAGGGGAAAAGAGACAGGCAGGTGGTATTTAAGGAAGTATTTATGTTTATTAGTATTACATACTTAGATATATATGAAAGAAAAAAAATTACATAAAAAAAATAAATAAATAAATAATAAAAAAAAACATAAAAAAAAAAAATATATATATATATTTATAAATAGAGGTGGGGTAGGATAGTTAGGTTGGGAGGGGGTATAGTAAAGGGGGGGGAGGATGGAAAGAGACTGGTCCCTGTCCGATTTGCCTGTGATGGGGAACCTTGGAAGACTATGAATTTTTGGGAAAACTTTTAATTTTTGGGGGCCCAGTGTTTTGGGGGGCCCCCATCGGGGAACGGGGGAAAAGGGGGTTTTTGATAGGTTTAAGGATAAAGGGTTGAAGGGAGGAAAAAAAAAAAAAAAAGGTTTTTTATTATAAAAGTTGAATATTATTTTGGGGGGTTAAATTTTAATGGGGTTAATTTTAAAAACGTTGGTGGGAAGTAAAGGGGTTTTTAGGGGGGTTTTTTGGATTTTGGGGAAAGGGAAAAACTTTGGGCCCACCCAAAGGGTCAAACAAAGGTTTTTATGGAAATGTTTCTTTTGAAATTTTTAGTGTTTTTTTGCTTCGTTTTATAATTTTATGTAGTCCCATTTTTTGAAATGGCCCAATTTTTAAACCCAAAAATTAAAAGGGTTTTCCCCCCCTTTTAAATATGGGGATTTGACGCCTCCTTTTCTGTAGGGGTTTCCTTTCCCCTGCGTCCCCTCATCACAGGCAGGTTTACACTAAAGGGGAAACCCAATTTTATTTTGAAAAAAACAGGACCCCACCTTTTCACTATAGACTGACATTCTTTTTCTGTTGAGACCCATTCCCCCCCCATTTCCCCTCACCCACAGGCCATTTTTAAACACTGACAGGTTAAAACCATAAAATTAGATAACACGGGATCCACCATTCACTTTTTGGGAATAAACCTCTGTTCTGTAGAGATCATTTCCCCTGCAGTCTCCTAATCAAAAGGCAGGTTATATGACAGGTAAAAACTATTTTAAAAGGACAACACTGGACCCCCCCATTCACTAAGACGACCTCCTTTTTCCCCTGAAAGGGGATCATTTCCCCCCATTTCCCCCTCATCACGGGCCCAGGATTAAAATAAAGGGTTTAAAACCCTTTATTTTAGAAGCACAGGATCCAAATTCATTTGGGAATGACACCTCCTGTTTTTTTAGAGATCATTTTCCCCGCAGTTCCTCATACAGGGCAGGTTTTTAACCACTGAAAGGTAACACCTATATTTTAAAAAAGAAAAGGGGATCCACCTTTTCACTTTTAGCCTGACACCCCCTGTTCTGTAGAACCCAACTTTCCGCGTTCTCATAAATCAAGGCAGGATTACATGAAGGAAAAACCCTTTTATTTTTAGAAAAAACAGGATCCCCCCTTTCCATTTTTGGGGACTGAAACCCCCCTGTTCTGTAGGGGAATAAATTCCCCTTTTGCTTTCCCTCATCCAGGCAGGATTCCCATTTGACAGGAAAACCCCCTTTATATAGAAAAACCAACGGGGGGATCCCCCATTACTATGGGGAAGGGACAGGCTCAAGGCGGGCCCAATGGTAGGAGGGCACATTTTGGGAGGCCTTTTTTTGGGGAAAATTTTTAAAAAGTTAAATTTCTTTTTTTTTTTTTAACACTTGGACCCAAAACCCCGCCTGCCTATATGGCCCCTTTTTCCCCTATAACTTGCTACCTATACTTGTTAAAACCCACAAAAACCTCCCTACTAACCTAATGGCCCTTTAACCCACCTAAACCCCCCTGCCAACTAAATGGCAACCCTTTTAGTAGAAAAAACCCTTTTTCCCCTATAAGTTCCAAAACCCTACCAAAACCCCCTGCAGCTTATTTGGGTCCCCCTATAAAATATTTACCTACCTACCTTCGGGGCCCCACTATACCCTTACCACTACCTTCCCTACATACTGCCTATTTAGTATTGGGGGGGCCAACTGTACTTACGCCTACTACCTCCCGGGGTCTTCCTACTTCCTATATGGAGCCTAGTTACTGCCTACCTACTTAATTGAGATCTACCTAACTATTGCCTATCTATCTAGGACCAATCTAGCTACGTACCTGGAGCCTAACTACTGTCTACCTACTTGACTGAATCCTACCTGCCTAGGGCCTACCAACCAATCTAATGGGGGTCTACCTGGTAACAAGATTTTGAGGGTACGGTGTAGCTGTAAACACAATCCCAAGGGGTGAATTTCTGTTCCCCCCCTCTAGGACATGGCTCTAAGCTAGGCCTGTCCGCTCTGCCCCCCTTTTGGAAGTTTATACAGAGAGGGGGAAAAGTGAGGGGGGGTGTGAAAAAGTGACGATTTAGTATTTGTGTCCCAAAACTTTCAAGGACAATGGTGGCCGGGGAAAAGTCATCATGAAGGTCGGATGGAAGGAGAAAAAAGGTAAAAATTTAAAGCTCACTAGAGAAAAATCACCTACATGTAACTGCCGTAAAACTTATAGTTGCAGAGTTTGTACACGGTACTACCCCAAAATGGGCACTGTATGGTGGTAATTACGACGCAGAAACCCGTGTACACTGGTAGCTACAATATATTGGGCACTGTATGGGGTAATTCAGTCTGCAGAGTCAAAGTACCGGTGTTTCCACTAATGTTTCACTGTTTGGATAATATACAATCTTAGAGCCTGGTACACTGTTCTACACATATGGGATGTATGGAGGTAATTACAGTCCCGCAAGCCTGTGTTTTACTGGAAATTTCCCCTATATGGTACTGTATGGCGGGTAATATTGGTCTCTAATACTGATCTTTATCATTAATAGTATAGGGGTATTAGTCACTATGTGGTGGTACATTTGCTGGTCATGTTCCTGGGCGTATAACTAAGTAAATATGTAGTATTGTTATTGGTGATGTTGGTCTTGGTATAGTGGGATTATTTGGTAGCAGTATGGTGGTGATATCTATGGTGAGGTAATTACTCCTTGTATTATCTAGTAACTGCAAGAATTAAGACGTCACAGTAAATTTTCGTGGTTGGGAAGGTGGGGGGAGGGGCATCCAAAAGTTTGCTATGGGGCCCAGGCTTCTCTAGTTACGCCCTTGATTCCAGTCTATAGAGGGTCAGTGAGTATTATAGACTCTGCCACCAATTCTATTCAGTGATTTGCTTCTAGGGTAGGATGTCTCTAATACAGTACTTTATGGAGGAACAATACGGCAGCACATGGAGCATCTATGACTTTTAGCATGAGGCACTTTTACCACTCAGCATGCCCTCATGTCCAATACTTTTCTGATTTTGCTTTGTTCAGGAGATAAAGGAGATTTTATCTCTTGCTTGTGTACACAAGCTTACCTAGATTACCGACCACCTCTCTCTGTTATGATTGCTCCAAGCAGCCCTGTCCAACCATGGTGAGTCACTCCATGTTGAGTGTTAATAGTATCACTGGAGCTTGTTTACTTAAGTTCATGATAAGCTTTAACACTTTAGAGCTTTGTAGCCTTGTGAATTATAGCTTGCCTGAAGCTGTAGAACCCCCCACAGCCTGAACATCAATTGGGAGCCTAAAGCTGTAAAACTGCCTACAGCTTGAACAGGAAGTGGGAGCCTGAAGCTGTAGAACCACCCACAGCCTGAACATCAAGTGGGAGCCTAAAGCTGTAAAACTGCCTACAGCTTGAGCAGGAAGTGGGAGCATGAAGCTGTAGAACCGCCCAGAGCCTGAACAGAAATTATGAGCCTGAAGCTGTAGAACCGCTCACAGCCTGAACAGAAAGTGAGAGCCTCAAACAGTAGAACCCACCCTCAGCCTGAAAAGATAGTGGGAGTGTGTCCATCAGAGGAGGAGCGGGAGTGGGCCCTGACTGCCACCCAGCCCAAATGGCCCTGCCTACTTGGAGTGCTGCCCTAGATGGCAGACCCAAATGGACGACGTCCCCTTTTACGCTGCTCAAGTGCAGGGGCCGTAAGGGAAAATGCAAGGTCAAACGGTCCGAGTCTCTAGGTACACGGTCATTAACGCCAAAGCCACAAACAGATCCACGAAGAATAAAAGGAAACAAGCCGAGGGTCATACACGAGCCGGGAACGAAGTACACATAACAGAGTCCAAACGAAGTCAAGGCAAAGACGAGGTCAATAACAGAGGAAGCATATCAAAAGCATCAAAGAGGTAACAACAGGGGGAACCTATCAATAGGAATAGCATGAGAGGACTGAGCAGTTTAAATAATTTTACTGGACACCGCCACAGCAGTGAGTGGTGCGGTGGTCCGGGCCCTCTCGATTGGCTCTGACACAGCAACACACCCTTGCTAGGAGAGGCTGCAGAGCTGTCACTCTGAGCTTCCACCAAGCAGCAACATTCTCCAAGGGGGTCGGTCCAGAGCAGAGGGTTTAACCCTTACGGGGCATTGTCGCACATAAACAGAAGGCTGCCTGCCTGGACGTATGACAGAACCCCCCACCCCCCCCCCCCGTTGTAGGAGGGGCCACCGGATCCCTCCCATGGTTTGGGTTTACGGGTTTCTCTGGGAGGCAGCCTCGTGGGGAATTCCTAATAAGGCGCCTTTGCATGTATAGATCTTGCAGGAACCACACGACCCTCTGCCTCATGGACCGTATCTCTTCCAGTGCACTAGGTACTGTAACCAGGGGCGTTGCTAGGATCCTAAAACATCCGGGGCTCGGGCCTTTTGTGTTTTTCCCGCCTCATTGTGAACTGTGGATGTTTTTTTATAGGAAAAACCTTCTGTTCCTGTCACTAATTTTCTGCAACATCCCACAACAGATTCACAGTCATCTCCTCAGCAGTCACTGTACAGTAAAAATCTCAATGGACAATTTACTTTTTCAGATAACTTTCTCACCTTCATTATGACAATACCCCTAAAAACAGTCACAACAAACATACACCGTATTTTATACATTGGGGACAAATCTACCAGACAAGTGATTGTTAATAAACCCCTCCTACAAAAAACAAGCCCAAAACTATTACTCATAAGGATCACATATCTTGCCAGACCCCACATGTGACTTTCAGCTGTACCAAAGGGCTTGAAAGCATATACCACCTGACATATAGTGACATATAGTGGTAGCTTACTAGCTGTATGTAGGGCTCTGCAGGACAATATAATTGATTACACTGCAGTTACATTTAGTGGAGCTCACCGGGACATCCATTTCGGATCAGCGTCGGTCACCTTCCCTTCTCTTCTTCCATACGGATTCACACCTTCTCGCTGTTTGATCCCGGCCAAGATCTCGTCCTGAGGATTTGGACACAAAATATCTTAGACTCCTACTTTCCAGCAACTTCCTTTTAATTATAGGTATAGCAGTCCCTCAGTTAGGTATATAGGGGCACTGAAGCAGTTTATGGGCCACAGGCAGTATATGGGGGCCACAGGCAGATATATAGGGGCCACAGACAGGTATATAGAGGGGCCACAGGCGGTTTATAGGGGGGGCCACAGGACAGATATGGGGGCAACTGAGGCTAGTATATGGGGGACACAGGCAGTAAATGGGGGCACTGAGTGCCAGTATTAAGGGCCACCAAGAAGGTATATAGGGGCACTGATGTAGAATATAGGGCACTGTAGGCAGTATATGGGGCCACAGGCGAAATAACTGGTCGGGCACAGGCAGGGATTTGGGGGCCACATGCTGGGCATTATAAGGTTGCACAGGGCAGTATATGGGGCCACAGGCGGGATATGGGGGGCCTCAAGGCAGTATATGCGGGAGGGCCACAGGCAGTAATATGGGGGGCCACAGCCGGGGATATGGGGGCTCAGGCAGGATTATAGGGGCACAGGCAGTATATGGGGGCAACAGGCAGGCATTATAGGGGCAAAAGCAATATATGGGGGACACCACCAGGGATATGGGGGCCACAGGAGGCATCATTTAGGGCACAGGCAGTATTTGGGGGCCACAGCAGGGATATGGGGGCCACAGGCGGTAATATGGGGGCCACAGGCAGGGATATGTGGGCCAAAGGCAGCGCATTATAGGGCCCCCCCACAGGCAGGGATATGGGGCCACAGGCAGGGATATGGGGCAAGGCATATATGGGGGCACAGGCAGTATATGGGGGCACAGGCAGTATTTAGGGGCACTGAGGCAGGGTAAACGCTTTAAAAAATAAAAACAACATCATACTCACCTTTAACTACCCACCACGGCGAGCAGCGCTTCAGTCTCGTTAGCCCGCGATCCCTCCAGGCAGCTCTCTCTCAGGGCGCACGGAATAAGACGCGCTGTGCGCCAGTGAGGACAGGCAGCGACGCTGCCAAGCTGAGGCGCCACAGGGCCGCGGCGGGTCCTCAGCGCTGTGGTGGTACCCGGCGGCCCATAGTGTCGGACCTGAGCGGTCAGGCACTGTGCTGACTGAGCAGGGAGCGCTCGCTCTCTGCTCCGAGAAGGGGGGGGGGGGCCCGGCAGCTGCATGTGCGTCCAGCGGACGCACATGCAGTTGAAGGGCCCCCAGTCGGTGCTCAAGCCATGGCAGCGGCCTGGAGCCCGGGAAGACTCGGAGGCACAGGGAGTTTTTTCAGGGGCCGAGCCTCCGAATTAAAACACCTAGCGGCGCCTGACTGTAAAGAGTTTTTGCATCTACGAGAATCAGGATTCGAGCATCTCATACTCAATCCCCCTTACTTCAACTGGAGGAGCGAGGTTTGGGGTGGGATAACCGAGGCACGTACCTCTTCAGGTAGGAGAGCAGTGGAATACATTATGCACACGGAATCCAGAGGGTAACTTAAGCAGTACGTCACAGGATTAATTCGATCCAAAATGATAATAAGGACCCACAAAGCCGGTTGCCACTTCCCGAAGGGGCCTTTAGACAAGATTTCGGGTAGACAACCACCACCTTATCCCCAACGTTAAAACCTCCAGGAACAAAGACGCTCTCTTTATCACTTATCTCATTCTGGACTGCCTCTGGCATTCACCAAGTTCTTCTGAACTTGGGCCCAGATGAGTGACTGGCACAGAAACTTCTTGACAATGCGTCAGCTTTAACTTTCTTAGAACCTGGTCTGTAGGTAACCACGAAGTTAAAGCAAGTGCAGAAGAGAATACAATGCCCAAACGTGCCTTACGAGGGTTTAAACTCTTAGCACTCTCTAAAAAGGTCCAGGTTCTGTATGGTCAGTTAGGGACCGTGACTTGGTGTTGGGCACCTTCGAGGATAGTGGCGCCATTCCTCGAAGGCCCACTTAACAGCCAACTATCTCGGTTCCCAACATCACTCTAATTCCTCTTGCGGGTGGGAGATTTACGAGAGAAGAAGGCACAGGATTGAGATTATTCAGAGCAGCTGACCCCTGAGACCAGAACCGCCCCTACTCCAAACTCAGATGCATCTACCTCCACCACAAAGGGCTTGGTATGGTCAGCTTAACCCATGCACCGGGCTCGACAAAACACTGCTTAAGTTTCTCGAACGCCTCTAAGCCTCGGGTTACCAACTTACTGATATTTACTCCCATCTTAGTCATATCAGTCAATGGCCGGACCAGCACAGAAAAATTTATAATAAATTTCCGATAATAATTAGCGAAACCTAGGAACCGCTGTAAGGTTTCAGGGAGGAAGGACGAACCCAATCAAGAAATGCCTGGACCTTCCGGGTCCATACGAAATGAGTTAGGCGTTAAAATATATCCCAGGATTGGTACCTCTTTGAACACCGAATGAACACATTTCTCAAGTCTTGACAAAATAAAACTATTGAGACCGATCAAAAATCTGCCAGAACCTGCCGCACTTGTTTTGCGTGCGAAGCCCAGTCTGCGGAGAAAATCAAATTGTCATTCTTCCAGATAAACGACAACAACGACCAATAAGTTCCCGGGAAACATCATTTACAACGGTTCTGGAAGACAGCGGGAGCATTGCATAACCCAATAAAGGCATAACAAAGTATTCAAAATGACCTTCCGGGGTATTAAATGATGTCTTCCATTCGTTTCCCCCTCTTTATCCGAATAAGGTTTAAGCCTCTCAGGTCCAATTTGAAAAAACCACTTGGCTCCTGAATCTGATTAAACAGATCGGGAATAAGGTAAAGGGTATGTTTTTTTTACGTTACCGTGTTCAGTTCCCGGTAGTCAAGACATTGGACGGAGGCTACCATCTTTTTTCTTAACAAAAAGAAACCCCGCACCCTTGGGACACTGAAGGTCTCGGGTTATGGACCCTTCTGTAGAATTTCTGCTATATACGGCTTCATAGATGTCTTTCTGGCCCCGACAGATTGTATATCTGCCCTTGGGAAATCTCACCCCCGTCAAGTGTTCAATAAGCCACAATCTCTAGGGTCTATGCGGGGGCAATGCTAGACTGAGTCTTCGAAAACACCCCACAGCTAAGTACAATAAAGGCAGGAAATCTGCTCTACTTTCAATATTACAAGTATGACTGGAGACATTAATTTTAACACATCTTGCTCTACCCCACCTGACTAGTTCTCCAGACTTCCAGTCAATCATGGGGTTGTGTTTTTGATGCCAGGGAGCCTAACCACCACATCAGAGAGTAAGCCCTCCATGATAAACAGAGTCACATCTTCCGCTTTGCATGGACCCTACCAGCAATCTCAAGTCAGGGAGTGCAACTGTTGGATCCTACCCTTGCGCAACGGGAAGTAGAATCTATCGCAACTACCTGCACTGAAGTCTGATCAGGAGCACCTTTCCGGGGAGGCCCAAAACGCTTAACAAATGATGCAGCCACGAAATTAGAGGCAGCTTCCCTAATCCACAAAGGCACTCCCTAGAACCGAATTGAAGATATGAAATCTTAACTGAAGCAATTATTTTTTCGACACCCATAGGAAATACCTGTTGACATAGGTGACCTGTTTCCCACGAGTCACCTAGGCGTTGGTGTTTTCCGGCCTGGGCCTTCTTTCTTGGGACACTCACGGATGAGGTGACCTTCTCCGCCGCAGTAATATGCAGGGTCCCTGAGTGCGGTGCAGGTGTCCTGCGGTCCTTGAACGCCTGCCCGCAGAAGAGGCCCCTATCTGATGGGCTCCTCAAGGGGCTTCGCTCCACTTGGTTCAGGGGTGGCGGGTCTGGTGACAGAACGGGTAGCAGGGGTGAAGCGGGGCAACGGGGTAAAGTGACTCTCCTGACGTTCTCTCCCTAAAACCGTCTGTCCAACCGTACCGCCAGAGCCATGGCTTGGGTACGCCACAAACAAGTCCTTCACGGATGGGTCAGGTAGCGCCCAATCTAAATACTGGCACCGGAGGGCTGGGTCATTCCACCCTGATGGAACACACCAACGCCGGAATTCTGAACAATACTCTTTACTGTCCTCTTGGCCCTGTTTTAAACAAGGTGAGCTGAGTCTTGGCCACTGCTCCCTATCGGGAGTCGTCAAAAAAAAAAAACTAAAGTTAAACCCCAAGGATTCAAAGAATCGGGTCCACAGAAGACAACTCGGGAAGTCAGGTGATAAGGAACGCCACTCCTGTGGGGGGCCTGGAGAAGGGATTATTAATTCCCACTCTCTGGTCCTCATCCCCGAGGGTACATGGGCGGAGACGAGAAAAAACAACAGCACAACCCTCCTTAAACGTTTTGAAACGCCCTCCTGTCACCGAGAATAACTTATTGGGTAACTGGATTAGGGGGTTCCACAACAGGGGAAAAAGGGATGCCGGAGGATCTGGGGCTGAGGGACACCTGGGAGGTCCCTGCTGCTGATCTACTCAGTGCAAGATCCTGGACCAACTGGGTGAGCCCCTGTATCTGCTCTACCCAATGCAGTCATGGGGTTCATAGTGCTTGGAGTGCAGTAAATGTAGGCCTGTGATACTGTCACGTCAGAGGAGGTGCTGTGGGCCCTGACTGCCACCCAGCCATCTGTCCTGCCTACTTGGCGTGTGCCCTAGATGGCAGACCCCAACTGGACGACGTTCCTACGCTGTACGTGCAGGGCCGTCAGGGGAAAATGCAGGTCAAACGGTCCGAGTCGCGTAACGGTCAATAACGCCAAAGCCACAAAACAGAATCGAAGAATAAACAGGAAACAAGACCGAGGAGGGGTCATACACGAGCAGGGAACGGAAGTTCATAAACAGAGTCCAAAAACGAAGTCAAGGCAAGCCGAGGTCAATAACAGAGGAAGCAATATCAAAAACGCACAAGGAGGAAAAACAGGGGGCAACCTATCTCAGGGCTAAAGCTTGAGAGGACCCTGGCCAGTTTTAAATAGATTTTCCTGGACACCGCCCCAGAGCTGATTGGGGCTGGGTGTCCGGGGCCTTGATTGGCCTGTACCGCAAAAACACCCTTGCTGGCGAGAGGCTGCAGAGCTGTCACTCCTGAGCTCCCAAAGCAGGCACTCTCCAGGGTTTGTCGGTTCCAGAGCAGTGGGTTAACCCTTACTGGGCGTTGTCGCACATAAACAGAAGGCTGCCTGCCTGGACATATGACAGGGAGCCTAAAACTGCAGCACTGTCCACAGCCTGAACAGGATGTAGGAGCGGAGAACTGTAGAACAACCCACAGCATGAACAAGAAGTGGGAGCCTGAACTTGTAGAACCACCCACAGCCTCAACAAGAAGTGGGGACTGGAAGCTGTAGAACCCCTCAACAGTCTGAACAGAAAGTGGGAGCCTGAATTTGTAGAATCATCCACAGTCTAAACAGGGACGGGAATCCTGAAGCTGTAGAACCACCCACAGCCTGAACAGGAAGTGGGAGCCTAAAGCTGTAGAACCGCCCACAGCATGAACAGGAAGTGGGAGCCTGAAGTATACTGATCTGAAAGCTAATCATATCCAATAAATAAATACCTAATAGATAGAAAACAACACCAGTGTGTTAGGATTATACCTACGAGGGACAATAAGAAGGTCTGACTCCTTTAACTGATCCCCCTCTTTATATCTTGTGGCGTTTTACCCCATATTGACTTGTGACATTCCAGTAAGGAGCTAAGCAGCCGCTCCATAGACGGTTGGTTCTTGCGGCCCACCACTGGAGTTGGTTCTTGGAGTTTATCACTGGAGTTAATTCTTGGGGCCCACCAGTAGAGATGATTCTTGGGGTACAGCAGTGGAGTTGATTCTTGGGGCCACCAGTGGAGTTGATTCTTGGGGGCCCCACCAGTGGAAATTTTGGATTTTTTGGGGTTCCCCTTTCAGTGGGTTGATTCGGGGGGCCACCGGGTGGAGCTGTTTCCCTTGGAGCCCCAACCAGGAGGAGAAAATTTTTTTGGGGGTAAAAAGCGGGTTGGGAGTTGGTTCCTTGGAAATTTAATCAGTGGATTTTGGAATTGTCGTGGGGGACCAGGGTGATTTTGGGGAATTTTCTTGGGGCCCGGGGAACCCCAATTGGAGTTGATTATTGGGGGCCCACCAGTGGAGATTTTTTTGGGGGGGTTTCCACCGGGCGGGTTAAATTTTGGAGCCCCCAGTGGAGTTGATTTTTGGGGCCCCTGTAAGAGGGATTCTTTGGGGCCACCAGAAGAATTTTTTTTTGGGGGTTACAAAAATTTTGGATTTTAAAACCTTGGGGCCCCCAGTGGATTAAATTCTTGGGGTTTACAAAAGTAAGTGGTTTTCTTGGGGCCCCCGTGGTTTTTTTTTCCCTTGGGGTAAAATGAAGGGGATTTTTTGGACTTGCCGGGTTGAATTTTAATTCTTGGGGGCCCCCGGGGTGGGGGTTGGGATTTTGGGGCCCAAACCTATTGGGGTTTGAAAGTTGGAACCCCCCCCTTTTTGGGTTTTTTGGGTTGGGGTTTTTGTGAAAAATTTTCAAGAAAAAGTTTTTTTTGCTTTCATAAAAAGGGATGGAATTTTGGGTTTGCTGGGGGGGAAAAATTTCAACATAAAAACAAACCACCCCGAAACCCAAATTGCTGGAAAGAACAAAAAGTGCGGGGTGGCAAGCATTGCCCATCTGTGGAATGTTTTCGGGGGCTTTCCTGGGGCCCCCATCCATTTTAAAGGGGCACTTTAAGAAATAAAACCATTTCCTTGCAGAACAAATCAACCATACATGTAACTTATCTCCCCTTAAGGGGGATGAGATCTTTCACCCCCAAAGGCAAATCCGACATGTAAATTTCCTAAATTTTGCCCAAAACCCAATTTTTTTCCCCCCCACCAACCCCCAAGTTTCCCCCAATTTCCCCCAACCCTTTTTGGAACCCCTAATTCACCCTGGGGGGTTGGGGGGGGGCCTATGGTCCCACGGGGGGGGGTTGCAGGTCAGCATTTGGGGGCCCCCTGGTTGGTGGTTTTGGGGGCTCTATGGCCCCTCCACGGGTTTGGGGGGGTTGCAGTCAGAAAATTGGGGCCCCGGAAGGGGTGGGGTTTGGGAAAAAGCCACCCCAGCGGGCCCTGGGGTTTTGCAGGTGGCCTTTTTTGGGCCCCGGGAAAAGGGGGTTTGTTGGCTTTATGGCCCCTCCGAAGTTTGGGTGTGCAGCGGGCATGTGGGGCTCCTGGAGGTGGTGGGGGGGCTCTTTTGGCCCCTCCAGTAGCTTGGGTGCTTTTCAGCGGGTGGGGGCCCCTGGATGTTTGGTGTTGGCTTTTATGGACCCTCCAAAAGCTGTGGGTGTTGGGGCCCCCAGTGGAGTTGATTTTTTGGGCCCCCAGGGAGTTGATTTTTGGGGGCCCACCATTGGAGTTGATTTTTTGGGGGGCCCACCAGTGGAGTTATTCGGGGGGCCCACCAGTGGATTTGATTTTTTGGGGAAACCGGGTGAGTTAAATTCTTGGGTTTCCCCCTTTGGGAGTTTTTTCTTGGGTTCCCCAGTGGAGTTAATTTTGGGGCCCCACCCTACGCAAATTTATATGAGATCCCACATAAACCCTAAAATTTGCCCTTCTTTCTGCCTTTTTTTTTCCCTGTTTTTATCCCTAAAAGGCAGCCCAGGGGCCTAATGAGGGTTTCCCCTAGGGACTGGGCCAAGCCATTTCCAAATAAACATTCAAAGATACATTTGCAATTTAACCCCCGGGAATTTGAGCCTCAGTTACATTTGACCTGAATATAATTTGATTGGGTTTTGGGTGGGTTTTCCAAAACCCAAAATTTTTTGGGGGAAAAATTAAAAAAAATTTGGTCCCTTCCCAAACCCCAATTTTAAAAAAAGGGGTTAAAGGGGCCCATTTAAAAGTTAACCCTAACTCATGCAATTTGGGAGGCTTTTGGGCTGTTGTAGGGACTTTCCTGAGGCCACTTCCAAATATTCCCTAAGGATTTAATTTGGGATTCATTTTTGAGACAATTAAAAAAATAATTTTTTAAATTGGCCAAAAAAAGGGGGGTTTTGGGAAAAAAATGGAAAATTTTTTTAAAATTAAAAAATTTAAAAAGGGGGTTTTTTTTTTTTTTTTCCCCTTTTTCCCCCCCTTTTTTTTTTTTTTTTGGGGGGGGAAGCATCCATCTGTCCATGTTTTTTTAAAAAAAATTTTTTTTAAAAGGGGCCCCCCGGGTTAAAGGGGCCCAAAATTTTTCCCCCCTTTTTTTTGGGGGGAAAAAAAAAAACCCCCCCTTTTTAAAAAAGGGAAAAACCCCAAAAAATTTTTTGGGAAAAAAACCCCCGGGGGGGTTTTTCCCCGGGGGGTGGGGTTTCCCCTTTTTTTTAAAAAGGGGTTTTTCCCCCTTTTAAAAACCCCTTTTTTTTTTTTTTGGGGGGGAAACCCCTTTAAAAAAAAGGAAATTCCCCCCAAATTTTTTCCCCCAAAAAATGCCCCTCTAGGGGGCCCCCCCCCCGGCCGGGGGGGCCCCAAAACCACCGATGCCCTTAATTGGGGATTCCCCCGGGGAAACCCCCCCCCCCCCCCCCAAGGGGCCCCCCCGGGGCCCCCCCCCTTTTAAACCCCCCCCCCAAAGGGGGCCCCCCCCCCCAAACCCCCCTTTTTCCAGGGAATTTCCCCCAAAGGGGGGCCCCCCCCCGGGGCCCCCCAAACCCTGGCCCCTTTTCCCCGGGGGCCCCCTTTTTTGGAATTGGGCCCCTTTTGGGGGGGGGCCCCCCGGGGGCCCCCCCCCCGGGGAATTTTTCCCCCCCAAACCAACCCCCCCCGGGGGGGGGGGAAAAAAAGGGGGCCCCCCCCCGGGGCCCCCCCCGGCCCGGGAAACCCCCCCAAAAACCCCCCCCCCCCCCCTGGGGGGGTTTGTTCTTTTCCCCCCCCCCCCTGGGGGGGGGCCCCCGGAAAACCCCCCAAAAACCCCTTTGGGGGGGGGCCCCCCCTTTTCCCCCCCCCGGGGGCCCCCGGGGGCCGGGGGGGCCCCCCGTGGGGGTTTTTTTTTAAATTTTTAAAAATTTTTTTAAAAAAAATTTTTTCCCCCAAAAACCCCCTCCCCAAAAAATTTCCCCCCCGACTTTAAAACCCCCCCCCCCCCCCAAAAATTTTTTTTTTAAAAAAGGGGGGGGGGGGCCCCCCCCCAAAAAAATTTTTAAAAAGGGGGGGGAAAAGGGGGGGTTGGGAAAGGGGGGGCCCCCCCAAATGGGGATTTTTGAAAAGGGGGGGGGAAAAAGGGGGGGGAAAAAAGGGGGGGAATTTTTTAAAAAAGGGGGGGGGGGGGGGAAAAAAAGGGGGGCCCCCCCCTTTTTAAAAAAGGGGGGTTTTTTTAAAAAAAAAAATTTTTTGGGGGAAAAAAATTTTTTTTGGGGCCCCCCCCGGGGGGGGGGGGGGAAACCCCCCAAAAAAAAAACCCCCCCTTTTTTTTTTTTATTTCCCCCCTTTTAAAATTGGGGGTTTTGGCCCCTTTTGGGGGGGAAAAAAAAAGGGGGGGTTTTTTTTCCCCGATTTTTCCCAAATTTAAAAGGGGGGGAAAAAAAAACCCCCGGCCAATTTTTTAAACCCCAAATTTCCCCTTTTCTTAAAACGGGCCCCTTTTTTTTGGGGGGGGAAAAAAAAATTTTTCCCCCCCCCGGGGGGGGCCCTTTTTAAAGGGGGGCCCCCCTTTTTTGGGGAAAAAAACCCCCCCAAAAAAAAAAAATTTTTTAAAAAACCCCCCCAAAAGGGGGCCAAAATTTTAAACCCCCCCCCGGGGGGGGGAAAAAAAAAAAAAAAAAAAAACCCCCCCCCTTTTTTTTAAAAAAAACTTTTTAAAAAAACCCCCCAAAAAAAAGGGGGGGGGGGGGAAAAAAAACCCAAACCCAAAAAAAAAAAAAAAAACCCCAAACAAAAAAAAGGGGAAAACCCCCCCAAAAAAAAAAAAAAAAAAAAACCCCCCCCCAAAAAAATCCCCCTTTTGGAAAAAACCAAAAAAAAACCTTAAAAAGGAAAAAATTTTAAAATTTGGGGGGAAAAAAAAACCCCCCCGAAATCCCCCCTTTTTGGAAAATTTTTTAAAGGTTTTTTGGGGGGGGAAAATTTTTTGGGGGCCCCAAACCAAAAGGAAGGGGAAACCAAAAAACCCCCCCCCCCAAAAAGGTTTTAAAAAAAAGGGGGGGGGCCCCCCCAAGGAAATGGGAACCAAAAAAGGGGGGAAAAAAAGGGGGGGGTTTTTTTTAAAAACCCCCCTTTTTAAAAAACCCCCCCAAAAAAAAAAAATTTAAATTTTAATTGGAAAAAAAAAAAAATAAAATTTTAAATTTTGGGGGGGGGGAAATTCCCCCCTAAAAGGGGTTTTTTTAAAAAGGGGGTTTTTTTGGGGAAAAAAAAATTAAAGGGAAAAAAAAACCCCAAAAAAAAAAGTTTTGGAAAAATTTTTTGGGAAAAAAACCTTTAAAAAATTTTTTTTAAAAAAAAAAAAAAAACCCCGTTTAAAAAAAAAAAAAATTTTCCCCCCCCTTTTTTTTTTTTTGGGGGGGGAAAAAAACCCCCCTTTTTTAAAAAACCAAAAGGGTTAAAAAAAAAATAAAAGGGGGAAAAAGGGGGTTTTGAGGAAAAAATTTTTTTTTAAAAAAACGGAATTTTTTAAAAAAAAAATTTTTTAAAAAAAAAATTGGGGAAAAAGGGGGAGTTTTTGTTGCCCTGAACCTAAACAGGAAGTGGAAGCCTGAAGCTGTAGAACTGACCACAGCCTGAATAGGAAGTGTGAGCCTGAAGCTGTAGAACCACCCACAGCCTGCACAGGAAGTGGGAGCCTAAAACTGAAGAACCGTCTACAGCCTGAACAGGTAGTGGAAGGCTGAACAGGAAGCGGGAGCCTAAAGTTGATGATCCGCCCACAACCTGAACAGGAAGTGGAAGCCTGAAGCTGTAGAACCTCCGACAGCCTGACCAGGAAGTTGGAGCCTGAAGCTGTAGAACTGCCCACAGCCTGAACAGGAAGTGGGAGCCTGAAGCTGGCTGTGGATCTATGAAACCCCTTTAGGGTCAATGTTTTTCTTACTTACTGTCCAATCATTACTGTATGTATATGCAGTCTCAAATCATAAATAACTAAATCCACAATGTATCAATTAGAAAAAATGGTTAAAAAAAAGTCATCACCTTGACTGTGGAATAGGAGGTACAATAGTGTCCCAGGGTAAATAAATGTACATGTATATAGTAAATGCTCCAGCAAGGGATGTATAAAAGCAAAAATACAAATATCAAGTGAAAGGAGGCACAAAAGATGATGAGTAAATATATTGAAGTTAAATCGAAAGGAAATACAGCAAGTGCACAAGTATGAAAGCTAATCATATCCCAATACATAAATACCTAATAGATAGAACAACACCCAGTGTGTAGGATTTTACCTACAGGGACAATAAGAAGGTCCTGACTACCTTTACTGATCCCCTCTTTATCATTGTGGTGTTTTACCCTATATTGACTTGTGACGTGCCAGTAAGGAGCTAAGCAGCTGCACAAGCTGAGTCCGCTCCATAGGCGCTTGGTTCTTGTGGCCCACTAGTGGAGTTGGTTCTTGGAGTTTATCACTGGAGTTAATTCTTGGGCCCACCAGTAGAGTTGGTTCCTGGACTTAATCAGTGGAGTAAATTGTCGTGGCGCACCATTAGAGATGATTCTTGGGGCCACCAGTAGAGATGATTCTTGGGGCTCACCAGTGGAGAGGATTCTTGGGGCCACCAGTGGGGTTGATTCTTGGGGCCCACCAGTAGAGATGATTCTTGGGGCCACCAGTGGAGTTGATTCCTGGGGCGCACCAGTGGAGTTGATTATTGGGGCCCACCAGTGGAGATGATTCTTGGGGTCCACCAGCGGAGTTGATTCTTGGAGCCACCAGTGGAGTTGATTTTTGGAGCCACCAGTAGAGATGATTCTTGGGGCCCACCAGTAGAGATGATTCTTGGGGTACAGCAGTGGAGTTGATTCTTGGGGCCACCAGTGGAGTTGATTTTGGGGGCCCACCAGTGGAATTGATTCTTGGTGCCCACCAATGGAGTTGATTCTTGGGGCCACCAGTGGAGCTGATTCTTGGGGCCACCAGGAGAGATGATTCTTGGGGTACAGAAGTGAAGATGATTCTTTGGACTTGCCAGTGAAGTTTATTCTTGTGGCCACCAGTGGAGTTGATTCTTGAGGCCACCAGTGGAGTTGATTTTGGGGGCCCACCAGTGGAATTGATTCTTGGTGCCCACCAGTGGAGTTGATTCTTGGGGCCACCAGTGGAGCTGATTCTTAGAGCCCACCAGGAGAGATGATTCTTGGGGTACAGCAGTGAAGTTGATTCTTTTGACTTGCCAGTGAAGTTTATTCTTGGGGCCACCAGTGGAGTTGATTCTTGAAGCCAAAAGTGGAGTTGATTCTTGAGGCCACCAGTGGAGTGGATTCTTGGGGTCAACAGTGGAGTTGATTTTTGGGGCCACCAGTGGAGTTGATTCTTGAAGCCAAAAGTGGAGTTGATTCTTGAGGCCACCAGTGGAGTTGATTCTTGGGCCCAGCAGTAGAGTTGATTCTTGGAGCCCACCAGTAGAGATGATTCTTGGGGTACAGTAATGGAGTTGATTCTTGGGGTCACCAGTGGAGATAATTCTTGGTGTTCACCAGTGGAGTTAATTCTTGGGGACCACCCTACAGCTACTGTATATGACTGCACATGACCCTTACACTGTCTCTTTCTGCCTCTTTTTTTCCTGCTTTTATCCCTGAAAGCAGCCCAGGGGCCTAATGAGGGTTTCCCCTACGGACTAGTCCGAGCCAGTCCATGACATTCATAGATAATTTAGTTGCAAGTAACACTCTGAATTTGAGCCTCAGTTACATTTGACCTGAATATCAGTGATTCGGTTTGGGTCGGTCCTAACCAAATTTTGGTGAAAATTATAAAGAAATTGTCCCTTACCCTAACCCCAATTTGTGATAAGGGTAAGGGTCACTAGAGTTAACCCTAACTCAATGCAAGTTGGAGGCATTTGGCTGTTGTAGGGACTTTCCTGAGGCCACATCCAGAATATTCCCTATGGACTAATGGGATTCATGTTTGAGACAATCTGAATCCCAAATAATTTTTACAACTTCGGCCAAACTGAGCAGAGACTTATTGGAGCAACACCAGGTGCAAGTAAGTTTCTGTTTCAGAGCAGAACAAGTTAGAGAAGCGATGGATGTTTTTCGTTTGTTTGTCCACTGCTTCATGTCCCATCGTATATTATGGCCATAGAGATCTATGATCCAGGCGTGGGTGAAGCATCCATCTGTCCATGCTCTTATGGAGATCTGAATGTGTCATCTTCAGCAGACGCTGACATTTCCACTCCGATGTTAGAGGGGGTACAAGATGGCTGCCGCTTCCCATTGTATACAATAGGCTTTCAGAGAAAATATACCAGAAAATGCTTAGTGGGGACGTGGGGTCACACACAAGGAGACAAGGTTTTCCATGAAGGACTTCTTGTGAAGCCTAAGAGAGAAGAAAGCACAAGGAGCAAGGTTCTCCCTGGTTATGGAAAATATTCTTACTTATGTTATTCATTTCTATAGCACCATTATATACCACCACGATGTACAAAGATTGTCATTATGTTTTTGGAGTGTGGGGGAAACTAGAGAAACATGGAAAGAACATACAATCTCCTTGCAGATATTGTGCTTCATGAGATTTGAATGCAGGCGTCTAGTGCTAACCACTGAGCCATCGTGCTGCACTGGGGGTAACCGCTGAGCCACCATGATGCCCTGGACTAACCACTGAGTCACTGTGCTGCACTGTGCTAACCATGATGCTCAGTGCTAAGCACTCCTCCACCGTGCTGCACTGTGCTAAAAACTTATTCCCTCTGTTGCACTGTGCTTACCACTGAGCCACCATGCAACACTATGCTAATTACTGAGCCACAGTGCTGACCACTGCTAACCACTGATCCCCTGTGTTGACCTTCGCTAACTATAGAGCCCCCGTGCTGCACTGTGCTAACCATTGAGTCCACATGCTGTTCTGTGCTAATTACTGGTTCCCTGTGCTGCCCTGTGCTAACCACTAAGCCACCATGCTGCACTAGGCTAACCACTAAGCTTCTTTGCATCAATGTCAACAATTGATGATGCGAATAACAGACTACTTGTCAAACCCATTTTTTATCTTAAAGAAAGCTGATATCAGGTCAACCTAAAAAAACTCCTTACATGGTGAGAGTCATCAACCAATAGCACCATCAATTGGAATGGTCAACGCAAGATGTAAGGGTCTTTGTTTTGGAAGTTCTTGTTTTCAACAGCAAGACTAGAGCATTTTCACTGGCACAGCCCATTAAAGGGTGATCCTAACACCATGATGGGTCAAGGTCTGGGTGACCAGGAAAAACCTGCTACCTACAATGTTTTGACTATCAAAGCCAAGTAATGATGGTTCTAACACCATGAGTGGTCAAGACCTGAGTGACCACCAGCTTTAGATCGGTCTCTGCAGAGGAGTTCATGACCTTCCCTGAGGAACTGCCTCGTTCTTACACCTGGTCAGACAGGACAGATCCTCCTGAGTAAGACATTCTTTTCGTAAAAACCCTCTATTTTAGCCAAGAGTGAGAATCCAGAACAAAGTATCCCTCTCTACTAACCTAGACTTTCCAAAGAGGGAACTCTGAAACATTTTTTTCTAAACTTTAGAACCTCTCTGAGGAACTCTGTACAAGGTGTAAGTCATCACCCAGTAGCACCATTAGAGTTCTAAACTTCGTACATGATGAGAGTCATCACCCGGTAGCACCATAAGCTAAAATGGGCAAAGTAAGATGTAAGGGTCCTTGTTTTGGGAGTTCTTGCTTTCAAGGGCAAGCCTACAATGTTTTGACTAGCAAAGCCAAGTGATGATGGTTCTAACACCACAAGTGGTCAAGACCTGGGTGACCACCAGCTATAGATCGACATCGTGAGAGGAGTTCATGACCTTCCCTAAGGAATCGTCTCATTGCTAAACCTGGTTGGACAGGACAGATCCTCCAGAGTAAGAGAAGCTCTATGTAATCACTCTACATTCTGCCCAAGATAAAAGGCTCTGGAACAAAGGAGCCCCATCTAGTAACTTAGCATTTCCAAAAAAGGGTATATAAAATCTTTTTTATAAACTGGAGAACCCCTCTCTTCACTCAGTACCACCTTTAGAGTTCTAAACTTCATACATGGTGCAAGTCATCACCCAGTAGCATCATTAGAGTTCTAAACTTCGTACATGGTGAGAGCCATCACCCAGGAGCACCATCAGTTAATTGGGCAATGTTAGATGTAAGGGTTCTTGTTTTGGGAGTTCTTGCTTTCAAGGGCAAGCTTACAATGTTTTGACTATCAAAGCCAAGTAATGATGGTTCTAACACCACAACTGGTCAAGACCTGGTGACCACCAGCTTTAGATTGGCCTTGGCAGAGGAGTTCATGACCTTCCCTGAGGAACCGGCTCATTGCTAAACCTGGTTGGACAGGACAGATCCTCCGGAGTAAGAGAAGCGCTATGTAATTGCTCTACTAGCTTTATATCAGTCTCCGCAGAAGAGTTCATGGTCTTTCCTGAGGAACTGGCTCATTGTTACACTTGGTCAGACAAGACAGATCTTCCGGAGTAAGAGATGCTTTTCAAAATCGCCCTCTATTTTAGCCAAGAGCGAAGAGTCCAGAACAAAGGAGCCCCCTCTACTAACCTAGGATTTCCAAAAAGGGAACACTAAAACATTTTTTTCTAAACTTGAGAACCTCTCTAAAGAATTCTGTACAAGGTGTAAGTCATCACCCGGTAGCACCATTAGAGTTTTAAACCTCATCCATGGTGAGAGCCATCACCTGGTAGCACCATCAGCTAAAATGGACAACACAAGATGTAAGGGTCCTTGTTTTGGCAGTTCTTGTTTTTAAGGGCAAGCCTACAATGTTTTGAGTGGCAAAGCCAACATGCGTGGTCAAGGCCTAGCTGACCACCAGCTTGAGATGGGCCTCCGCAGAGGACTTCATGACCTTCCCTGGCAGCACAATATGGAGCACCCAGCTCGTTGCTAGACCTGGTCGGAAGGTGCTTAATTGCCATGCCTTGTATTTTTGAGTGAGGGTTTGCTTCGAGGTCCCTTTCGTATTCAACGCTGATTCCTCGCCACCATCCACAGTGTGGTTTGATATCATCGCCATGACAACCCCGAATCTATGAGCGTACAAATAATGGAGACGGAGCGGACAAAAGATTAGCATGCAACGAGAAGTACAATAAGTTTCTTATTTAGCATTTAGATAACTGTCTTTCCTTCGGTGCAGGCTTCAAAGTTGAACCCAGTTTAGACCAAGAGGATTAATTCCTTCTCCCGCATGCTTCATTGAATCTCTCATTACCAAACTTTGTCTGTATTGATGTAAGATTTGATTGAAGATTAGAACATTTAGCAGATTTTTTGCTTTTTTTCAGTGTATCAGGCCTTTTCAAGCTCAGAGCGCAGCGCCCAGTGGTCAATACCCTCACTTTTATCCAATGTCTGCTTCATTTAAACTTAATCAACTCCATCAATGAACTGGAACAGGGAATCATTCTTTTGCGGCAGAATGTTGATCTTTTTTTTTTCCTCTCTCTTCTTTAGATAATTCACGAGCTGCTTCTCCCAATCCGTCCGCATTAAACCTAAAACCACCAAAAGCGCCATCGGCTTCCTTTTTTATTTTCCATTTTTTTTATTTGCAATAAATATGATAATCAAAATTCTCTTTGATTTTTTTTTCTTTTTAATTTGAAGCCAGATTGGCCGGTCCGATGGAGCTCGCCTCCTCTGCCGCAAGTTCACCGCAGATTTGATTTTCATAACTGTTTGTTTGTGTGTATTTTATTTATTTTATTTTTTTTATAATTGGAAATAAATATGAAAACCCAAAATTCAATAAGATTTTTCTTTTATTTGAAGCCAGTTGGCCGGTCCGCGTCTTCTTCCGCAAGTTCACTGCAAATTTGATTTTTGTAAGTGTTTCTGTGTATTTTTATATTTTTTTATTCACAATAAACATAATTAAAAATTCCACTTTGGCCGGTCCAATGCCACTCGCCTCCTCTGCCGCAAGTTCACCGCAGATTTGATGTTCATAACTGTTTATTCGTGTATATTTTTATTTATTATTTTATATTTGCAATAATTATGATGATCTTTTTTTTTTCTTTTTAATGGAAGCCGGATTGGTCGTCTGGTGGAGCTTCCATCTTCTGCCGCTGGTTCACCACCGATAAGATTTTTGTAAGTGTTTATCTGTGTGTATATATAGTCAGATAGATAGATAGATAGATAGATAGATAGATAGATATATTTTTTTATTATTATTTATTTATTTATTTTTTTTATTTATTTTTTTATTTGCAATGAATATGATAAGCAATTTTTTTATTTCTGTTATTAGAAGCCGGATTCGCCGTCCGATGGAGCTCCCATCTTCTGCCGCCGGTTCACCACCGATAAGATTTTTGTAAGTGTTTATCTGTGTATATATATATAGTCAGATAGATAGATAGATAGATAGACAGATAGATAGATTTTTTTTAAACAAATTTTATTTTTTATTTGCAATGAATATGGTAAGCAATTTTTTTTTATTTCTGTTATTAGAAGCCGGATTCGCCGTCCGATGGAGCTCCCATCTTCTGCCGCCGGTTCACCACCGATAAGATTTTTGTAAGTGTTTATCTGTGTGTATATATATATAGTCAGATAGATAGATAGATAGATAGATAGATAGATAGATAGATAATTTTTTTTAAACAAATTTTATTTTCATTTGCAATGAATATGATAAGCAATTTTTTTTTATTTCTGTTATTAGAAGCCGGATTCGCCGTCCGCCATCTTCTAAAGCCGGTTCACTTCGGATTTGATTTTCATGTTTATTTCTGTGAATTGGAATTTTTTTCTGTTTTTTTATTTGCAATCAATACGATAATCAGAATTCTTTTTGACAGGCCGTCCGACGGCGATCGCATCGTCTGTCGCAAGTCCACTGCAGATTTGATTTTCATTACTGTTTATTTGTGTATATTTTGTATATTGTGTAAATAATTTTTTATTTGTAATAAAAATGATAAACAATTTTTTTTTAATTTGAAAACGGATTGGCCGTTCAATAGAGCTCTCGTCTTATGTCACAGATTAACCGCAGATTATATTTACGTAAGTGTTTATTTGTGTATATTTTTTATTTATTTATTTTTATTTGCTATAAATTTCATAATCACTTTTTTTCTATTTTTTTTTATTATTTGAAGCCAGATTGGCTGTCCAATGGATCTACCATCTTCTGCCACCGGTTCATCACAGATTTGATTTCTGTGTATTTTAATTTTTTCGTAAGTGTTTATTCATGTGTATTTGTTTAATTTTATCATTCATTTGCAATAAATCTGATAATCAATTTTTTTATTTTTTTTTATTGGAAGCCGGATTGGCTGTCCAGTGGAGCTCCCATCTTCTGACACCAGTTCACCACAGATTTGATTTTCGTAAGTGTTTATGTGTATTTATTTATTTTTTTAGTTTCTTTTATTTGCAATAAATATGATAATCAAAGTTCTTTTTTAACTTTTTTTTTGTAATATGAAGCCGGATAGGCCGTCTGATGGAGCTCCCATCTCCTGCCACCGCTTCACTGCAGGTTTGATTTTTGTAAGTGTTTATTTCTGTGTATTTTAATTTTTATTTTTATTTATTTTTTTTTTTTAATAATATTGTATAATATAATATTATATTGTATAATATTCAAAATTCTTTGATTTTTTTTTTTTTTTAATTTGAAGCTGGATAGGCCGTCCGGTGGAGTTCCCATCTTTTGCACCGATTCACTGCCGATTTGATATTGGTAAGTGTTTATTTGTGTGTATTTCTTAATTTTACCTTTTCTTTGCAATAAATCTGCTAAATCTGCTAATCATTTTTTTAATTGGAAACTGGATTGGCCTTCCAGTGGAGCTCCCATCTTCTGACGCCGGTTCACCGCAGATTTGATTTTTGTAAGTGTTTATTCATGTGTATTTTAATTTTTTAGTTTTTTTTTTAGTTTTTTTTATTTGCAGTAAATATAATATTCAAAATTCTTTGTTTTGTTTTTTTTACAAATTTGAAGCTGGATAGGCCATCCGGTGGAGCTCACATCTTCTGCCGCCAGTTCACCGCAGATTTGATTTTCGTAAGTTTTTACTCACGTGTATTTATTTTTTAATTTTATCTTTTATTTGCAATAAATCTGATAATCATTTTTTTTATTGTTTTTATTGGAAGCCGGATTGGCCGTCTGGTGGAGCTCCCATCCTCTGCCTCTGGTTCACCGCAGATTTGATTTTCGTAAGTGATTTATTGGTGTGTATTTTTTTTTATTTTATCTTTTATTTACAATAAATTTGATAAGCAATTTTTAATTTTTTTTTAGTTTGAAGCCGAATTTGATTTTCATGTTTATTTATGTGTATTTTAATTTTTAGGTTTTTTTAGTTTTTTTATTTGCAATAAACCTTCAAAAATCTTTGATTTTTTTTTTTTTTTTTTTTTTAAATTTGAAGCCGGATCGGCCGTCTGATGGAGCTCCCATTTTCTGCTCCTGATTGACCGCAGATTTGATTTTCGTAAACTGTTTATTCATGTGTATTTTTTTAATTTTATTTTATCTTTTATTTGCAATAAATCTGATAATTAATTTTTTTATTTTTGTTATTGGAAGCCTTATTGGCCGTCCGGGTGGAGCTCCCATCTTCTGCTGCCGATTCACCCCATTTTAGATTTTCATAAGTGTTTACTCGTGTGTATTTTTTTTTTTATTTATTTCATCTTTTATTTGCAATAAATTTGATCATTTTTTTTAATTTTTTTATTGGAAGCCGGATAGGCTGTCCGGTGGAGCTCCCAACTTCCGCCACCGATTCACAGCAAATTTGATTTTCGTGTTTACTCGTGTGTATTTTATTAAATTTTATTTTATCTTTTATTTGCAGTAAATCTGATAACCAATTTTGTTCTTGTTTTCATTGGAAGCCTTATTGACCGTCCAGAGTAGCTCCCATCTTCCGCCGCCGGTTGACCGCAGATTTGATTTTCGTAAGTGTTTATCTGTGTGTATCTTTTTATCTAATTTTTTTTCCCCCTTTTTCCCTGACATTAGCTATTGTTCATGCTGCAAAGCGATGCATCTTTTGGAGAAGGGCCTCATATGTCACCTGCAGTCGGTGAAGCCGACCGATTGGCTTTATGAAATATCTGCCTTGTTGGGGTGAATTATTTGCGCTGTTTCTCTACCAGTCAACAAGTTTCACAGGTAGAGCGCCGATCCATCAAAGATGACAGAGCGCGTGTGAAGCTTTTACTGTGCAAGTCTGGAGCGCTTGTCCTTGCTTTCTTGGCTCCGGCATCTGTATATCATTTTTATACTGCTACCAGTAGAGCAATTTCAAAAGTATTTGCAAGGAAAATGTATGTCCCCATCTGTTCGTGCGCTCATAAATGTGCCACCTTCAGAGGCTCTCCATTGGTAATCATATCTTTAATGATCAGCAAACTTGTGATATATAACGCTTCTCCGGAACGGGGGCTTCCTCGGCTTTATTGCGATTGGCCGGAAGGAAACAGCTTTTCCATATGTTACGGAGATAAAACAGAAGATTAGTAGTGGCCGTTTCTTTTATTAGTCAACAAAGGGAGCGCTGCGGGGGGAAGGAGTCTTTCCCTAAAAAAACCACCTTTAATAAACCCAGCAACAATGGGGCGCGGCGCGGCATCTTTCATATCTGACAACCCTATTAGGCGGATTTTAAAAAAAAAATAAAAAAAAAATTCATTTTCTTTTTTTCCCCCACGGCACGGAGTAATTTGACAGTCGTCTGAGCTTTAAGGACAGATAATTTGGAAGCTTTTGGAGCAGTTCTTCGTTTTATGGCCTTCTGATGTTTCTATGCAGTAGAGTCACATTATTATGACCACTTTTGGTGATTGCGGACGCATGGCTCCTGAAGGAAGTCACATGTGGTGAAGTGGTTTGGTGGGTATATAAGGCCTGACTGCACACGTATCCCTCATTGCTGGCTTGGTGGGCATATAAGGCCTGATAGACTGGCTGCACACATATCCCTTGTTGCTGGCTTGGTGGCCTGATAGACCATCTGCACACGTCTCCCTCATTGCTGGCTTGGTGGGTAAATATATAAGGTGTGTTCGGCTGTCTGCACACACATCCCTTGTTGCTGGGCTTG